>SZWC01014643.1:30012-73647 GCA_023375785.1 Penium margaritaceum
ACATATACATATACATATACGTATACGTATACATATACATATACATATACATATACACATACATATACATATACATATACATATACATACACATATACATACACATATACATATACATATATACATACATATACATGTACGTGTACATGTACATGTACATGTACATATACATATACATATAATTATATATACGCATATACATGTACATGTACATATACATATACATATACATGTACATATACATATACATAAACATATACATATACATATACATATACATATACATATACATAACTACATTAGTGAATTGCATTTTGCAAACCCAAAGCAGTAGTAAGATGCATGGCTACAAATGCATGCACATAATGCCACGACTTGCACATGGATGCTCGAGGGGCTAGAGGGACAGGCGGGCAGTGAGGCGGGGTTAAGGGCAAGCAGCCTACAAATCCTCTTCTCAAGAAGATTGGTTGAGACAAGGTCGCTAACAAAAAGCATGTATGTGACAATCTCAAGCTTCAAGAAGTGTGTGGGTATTGCAAGACAGCTTAATGTGATTGTATATGTCCCAGATTAATGCAGTTGATCAATTTAGGACTCAGTGTCTTGATGTTGTTGGTGGTGGAAAAGAGGCCGCAACATTGGCTGCACTCTTAGCACCTTGTTGGGATGGTGCAGCATGAGGTCACAGACAAGGACATGGACAGGGCCATGGCTGTGGCAATGGGCCTGGCCATAGACACATAAATGGTCATGGTGAAGGTTTTTCCCACCCTCGAGCAATGTTTGTGGGGGAAACTTTGGGATAACAGTGGATAGTGAGTGTGGGTTCATGTCTTTAGACAAGGATACAAAAAAAATTGATTTTTGATGAGTCAGATTTCTTCTTTGTTGTGTCTCCTCTTATTGAACCTCACTCAACACTTGATGACCAACATTGTCCATTAAATCTGACATCTCTCGACAAGATGCATAAACAAATTTGCTTTGCAGTGGCGACACCTTCCATTGTGCGAGAGTTATGTGACAGAGTGATTGAAGTAAACACCCATAAATCAATGAGCTCAATCACGTTAGCAATGCCTTTAGTCAATGATTTCAACCTGGTTTAACATAAATACTATAAGGTGTTAGATGTAAACTCGAGTGAGTGAACCATGATATTTGCGGTGTCCACCAAATTGATACCGTGTTTATCATTAACTCTGCTTACTGCTTCAAGCCTTTGATCTCAGAAGAGTGGAGACAACATGGAGATGTAGTTCAAAGAACAACTAGTTGGTTCTCACATGAACGTACATGATGATATTGGAGAGGTTGACTCCTTTGTTCGTCTTAGTTTCATCTGTCAGGTAGGCGTGAAGTACAATCCATAAAATGGCACAGTTGTCAGTTGCAACCATACAGTACGTGTAATTGGCACCTGTGAAGTGAAAAATTGCATGGAAGGGTGCATGGAAACTCTCACGTTGAAGGTACTCAGCCTTCCTGACCCATTCGATGCAGTGCTATGTGATCCCTGGTTCTACAAATACAAGGCTTTGATGTGGTTTGAATCAAAGGATTAGAGCCTTTGAAAGGGGATTTGACACTTTACGTTAATCCCAAGTACATATCTAGCACCGACCCAACTAAAAGTCCATGCCAGTTTTTCCGTAATTCAAGTTGTTGATACATCTTTCCTAAGCTACAGAAAGTTGAGGATGATGTGAAGGAAGACACGCGATAAGAGATCAAACCTCAATTGGGAGAGTTTTTGCATGTATTCCGAGATCCACTTCCTGAGCTTCCACTAGAATGACGGATGGACCACACCATTTCAGTGCAACCTTAGGCAACTACTTTGTTGAGACGCATGTATCACCTCTTCCTGGTAGAAAGGCAGGATGCCAAGCGCCAAATCAAATAGTGTCTCGCAAAAGGGTGGATTGAGCCAAGTGGCTCACTGCACAGTATGCGGATCCTTTTTGTGAACAAAAAGGGTGGTAGACAGTGGTTTATGCATGTGTGTGGACTCGTGGGAACTGAAAAAGCTAACGGTCAAGGATTCATTCCTCTTCCTACGGATTAAGGACTTGTCTGATCAACTCCAAGGGGCAAAATTATGTTCATCCTTGAACTTGTCTCAATGGTACTGACAAATATGCATCACGGAAGATGATGTGCCCAAAATAGAATTTCCAACACACATGGTAAACTATCAATTGTGGTTTTGTACTTCGCGCTAAAAAACACCCCATGAACCTTCTAAGGATAAATGAATCAAATATGCACTAAAAATGAGTCACTTTGTCTTCCTTTACATGGATACCATTGTGGTTTTCTCCTAATGATGAGAAGAGAACATAGAACAAGTGTACAAGTTTATCACAATCCTTAAAGAACAAAATGTTTTGAATAAAAGTGAGCAAAGTGTAAGTTTATACAAGATGAGCTAAAACACCTTGGCTATATAGTCAGCAAGGATGGTATCCATTTCGATCCATGAAAGGTCCAAGTTGTGGTGGATTGGTCACGCAGAGAAAACAATGGGGAGACAAGATCTTTCCTCAGCCTTGTAAACCTTTTTTTACAATTAATGCAAGGGCATTTGATCCTAGTAGCTCCGCTAACCGGGTTCATGCAAAAAAGACGTGCATTGATAAGGGACATTTGAATGGAAAAATTATTTCCTCAAAGTCAAAGAGCTTCTATTCACAGAGTATGTCTTAGCTCTTTTGGATATATCACAACCGTGTGAAGTGCGATGTGATGAATTGGTCGTAGAACAGTCCTCATGAACAACGGCCATCCAGTTGCGTATGAGGGCCATAAGCTCATCCCCGTATAGACATGTTATAGGATTCGGGATCGTGAACTTCTTGCGGTGGTACACTCTTCCAATCTTGCTTGTCCTATCTTGAGGATGATGAGTGGGGCATGAAGGTCGTGACGGAAACCAACCCATTGGTGTTTCTTCAAATGGTATCGAACATGTGAAGACAACAGGCACGTAGGAGCAAAAATCTACGCCAAATCTCGTTCATGTGGGAATAGTGTCTAGGAATTACAACAACATGGCCGATCCACTAATACAAAAGTCTGTGGAAAGTAAAGCAATCACCGAGGTCAGTCAGGGGGTCTGGTCTGAAAACACCAAACCCCCTTGCACCCTTGCAACAACCATCTCAAGGTATTATCCACGAAACAAATTTTGTAAGCGAGATATAGATGGGATATGTTATAATTTGTTTACTTCAAGACTCTCAGAATGTTGACAAGTACGGATTGGTGGAAGCCATAGGAATATTTTGACATAGAGAACAAGTTGTTGTGCCAGATTTGGAAGACCTTTGAGTGAAGATCATCTCAAGTTCCACGACCCGCCAGTTGCAGGTCATGTGGGATCTCAAAAGATCTTATAGGCACTCTTGGACAACTATTTGTGGCTAGGATGGAGTGTCCATGTTTATAAGTATTGCATGACATGCGACCCATTTCTTAAGAGCAAGGCTATCAATAAAATGCCTGTTGTAATTCTCCAACAGCTTCCCATCCTTCAGACTCCATGGAAGTACGTCAGCATGGACTTTAACACTGGTCTTCTAGACACGACTCGTGGCCATGATGCATTTCTTGTGGTTGTGGCTCTCCACACCAAGATGGTGTATTTCATTCCTGTAACCACTGACGTGGATTCAAAAGGGACTTCTTGTCTCATCAACGAGAGTGTCATGAAATACCACATCTTGTCATTGCATGCTATCTACGAGCGAGATGGAAAGCATGCTAGTATACTCTGAAAAAAATGCAGATTTACTTCAGGAACGGGTCTTAAATATTGAAAGCATTTTGTACTCAAACCGACGGACAAGCAGACCGAATGAATTTCACTCTAGAATACATGTTTCACATGTTCATGGACCTTGCAATGATAACTAGGAAAATCTCCTAGCACGAGCAGAGTTTGCAGTGAACAACTTGGTAAACGAGTCCACACTATGTATACCATTTGTGACATCCAATGGTGCCATCTGTATTGATGAAGAGTGTGAGTAGATAAGGAAAGATTCCCTTTGCTCAAGTTTTTAGTGAGTGCATAGACTCCTTGTTACATGAGGCAAAGAGTCAACTTCAAGCGACTTGAAAACAACAAAAGGCATATGCCATTAATAGTCATCGTGAAGTCTTGCTTGACCTCGGCAACAAGGTGTTGCTTAGCACTAAGAACCATGAGCTGAACTCGCTAAGGGTACACAGTTTTCTATCATATTGGATAAGTTCATTTTCCATCGTTCAGAACATTTTACAAGGGGCACACTGATTGCTCCTTCCGTCGAGTATGAAGATACATGACATGTTTGATGTGAGCATGCCTCCATACGTAAAAAAAGGAGTTGGTGCTCCACCAATGGTTGTCCTTGCTACTGACCACCAATACGAGGACCTTTGTGTGATTTAGCACGAAGAGCATACACTTTTTTTGTGGGTTGTTAGGGAATATCCTGTCCATGGGGTCGGCTGTGAACCTGAACATAACTCACGTGATCTTGAATCTTGATTGCCCACAGGGGTGGTTAATGAGTACTAGAGCAAGCTGACAACTTGCATAGATTGATGCATGACCAGGGATACCACCTAAACGTGGAAACGGTGAAAAAATCCTTGTAGGATAACATTTATGTATAGCAACCATAGAAGGTTAGGATGACCAACAAGGTTGTCGCATAGACGCTCTTGCTTAAAGGGAGGAGGTCACTATCCTTGGTGACCGACAAGGTGCATTTTAGGTCCAAGTGACGTGTATGTTTCCATGTTGGCTAGTCATAGGAATATGCTACTTTCTTTCACAACATTGGTGAACCACTTTCAGGCACTCTTGTTGTTCATAAACCAGGACGGTTCATAAAAAGAGAGGATGAATGTAGCCAGAGGGCCGGTTTGGCCTTGCCTCCCCACCAAAGTGAGGGGTGGTTGGACAACACCCCTTACAAGAGCAAGGACTGGCCGGTGGCCCACCCTTTGCTAGTTGCCAGCTAGCTGGCCACCTGACGGTCAGACGGCCGACGGTAGGCCAGGTGACTGACTAGGAGTTGGTTTTCCACTTGTTGGCTACCAGTTGAGCTGGTCGCTTGATCGGCGGCCAAGAGCTTGCGAGGCCTCGGGGTTTGAGGCTTGTGGCCTCCTATCCTGACTTTCGCTCACCCTCCCAGTTTGCAAGAGCAAGCAAGATTGAGGCATAGAGCAAGAGCAAGAGCAAGTTGCACGTGATAGAAGTAAGCATAAAATCGTCGATCATACATCGCATGCCACAGTTTTGTGCCGACACATCAGAAACAAAACTCAATTTTGTTTAGGACAAGCAGCAAGTGTGTAAACCAAAAAAAACCTACGTGTGTTGACCAGATATGCTCCTTGACTATGGCTGACATTTGGACACGCATAGGACGGACTAGGTGTGCATTGCTCCCTTGGAGTAAGTCCCCTAAGTCTGGTCCAGATAGACAAGGCATGCACTGCTCCTTTGGAGCAAGTCCCCTCGGTCTAAACTGGATAGTATAGCCAGCAAACACTACCTTGGACAACTCCTTCTGACATAGACGTTCCAGAGTTAGTCTCTGGAGTGAGAGGCCACTGGGTCATATCCCAGCCCAGTGACTAGTTTTTCTTTGTGACCAAAAGGGGGACAAGAAGGTTCTAAGAGACATCTTAGAACATTCCAAGGTCCTTCCTGGTGGCTGGCACCACTTGGCGGTCATGGAGAATGCCATGTAGACAGGGGGGATGATGCAATCCAGATTGCCCCCAAAGTGGCTCATCCAAGGAGCCGCTGCGAGCCTAGGCTAGAGGCTGGCTCTAGGACTATAAGAACCTGTCAGTTACTTGTCATTAAGAACAGTTCTTACCTTTGAGACCCCTAAGAAAGTTTTCCACCAGAGGCAGACACTAAAGAAGCATTGGTTGGTCTAAGCCCTAGGAGTTCGCTCCTTGTGCGAAAGTGACCAGGTGCTAAGGACACAGTGCAAGGAAGTGATTCCTATGAACTGCTCAGTGTGGAACCTTGGCTCTGAGGGTGATATCATCTCTTGGTTGCAATACCAAGAGCGGTCGGCGGGAACCATTGTGTCGGAACCCGTTTTCTAGACCGCCGCCTCAGGCAGGTTGACAAAGGGTTATGGGCCCACACTGACTAGCTGTAAGGCACACTTTTGCGTACTCTCTTGCCCTCTCTGTCTTGCAGCGTGCATCATCTCCATCAGCTCCATCTGCTCCATCTGCTCCATCAGCTCCAACGGCGAGTGCTGGCACTTAGCAAACAAGGGCCAAGGATAAGCTCTGTCCTTGGAGGTAGGACCCTTGGGCCTTAACCAGGACAAGCTCAGCCCTTGGAGGCATGACCCTGGGTTCGCTAGTGTGCATTCTTCTCTTTTTGCAGGTAATCAACAGCTAAGGGGTAAGCGACAGATCTGCACCTTCTAAACTGGAAGCAGACAATAGCCTACATCGGCCTCAATAAAGCAGAGAAGCAGAAAAGCAGTATGACGACACCCGTGATGCTCACTCTTGAGCAAGTCAACGGTGGGATGTCAAAGTTCATAGGGTTTGGTTTTCCCTTGTGGAAATGGCAATTTGAGATTGTCACGAGGGTGCGTGGCTACTTTAAGATATTCCTTGGAGAAGAGGTTGAACCTCCAAGGAACATGGATATGAAGCGTGGAGTGTAAAAAATGATATGGCGCTTGCGACTCTTGTGACATCCGTGCATGAGTCACAACATGTCCACCTCCAAGGTATCACACATGCATCAAAGGCTTATGAGAAGCTTGCATGTGTACACCAATCAACAGCTCTTGCAAATCGCCTCTTCATCCTTCAAAAGCTGATTTTGATGAGGGTGAGCAAGGGAGATTCGATTCCGGACTTCTTGTTGCAGTTTGAAATACTGCTACAATAAGTGACCTAAATGAACTGGGAAATCAACACCAACACACAGGCCATGATCCTCCTCATGGCGCTACCTGAAAGTTGGGGTCCTCTGATCACCGTCTTTGGCGGTTGGAAGGAGGAGGATTTGACGTATGAAGCAGTGTCCGACTACGTGCGCAACGAGGCCATGCGTCGCAGCGGTAGTGAGGCCAACATTTCAGCCTATGCCGCACAGTACGGTGGATGTGGCAACAACTCCTCTTCTGGTCAGAGCGGCAGCGGAAGCGGTGGCGGTGGAGGAAAAGGCAATGGTGGCAGTGGAAAGAGTTCAAAGTGTCCTAGGAAGTGCCATAACTGTGGCAAGCCTAAGCATTGGGCACGAGAGTGCAGGGCTCCCAAAAATGAAGACAGAGATCATGGTGGTAGATATGAGGGCAAAGGAAAGGGTAAGAAGGAGTTGACAAACATGATGGCTTAGAGCGTGCCAGCGACCAAGGGAGCGGCACTGCTCAAGTGTAGAGCCTACGGGCTTGACTCTGGCACAAACCACTACTCTTCAAGGGAGAAGGATGGGTTCATCTCCATTGGGGACACTGAACGTCGCTTCACGTGTGCCAACGGCAGCCTTGTGCATGCGCAAGGCAAGGGAGATAAGTTGATCAGCATCAACGTGAACGGTGCTGAAAAAGACTTGAAGCTGGAGAACGTCTTCTATATGCCGTATTTTGGGGCAAACCTCTTGTCAGTGTCCAAAATCACGGACCAGGACATGACGGCCGTCTTCACTCAGGAGGAGGCCATGATTATCAAGAACAAGGACATCAAGACCTCCTATCCCAAGGAGAGTCTTGTCGCACAAGTCACAAGAGTTGATGGCTCTAAGTGCTACAGACCAAGCCCCTTGAGAGTTCAAATAAGGGATAAGCGATGGTTGAAGAGCCCAAGTCTCCAAAGCCTAATGTTGCACCATAGGCCATGACCATGGTGGCCAACTCCACTAACTTAGATGCTGAGCTGTGGCACAGGCAGTTTGGCCATGTGGCCGACAGCACACTGCAAGCTATGTAGCAGGACAAAGTGGTTCATGGGATGGAGGGATGCAAGGCCAAGGATAAGGGAAAGTGAAAAAAGCTGTGTGAGCCATGCCTCCAAGGCAAGGCAAAGAGAAAGCCCTGTGAGCGTAATGGGAAAGATGCGGCAACAATCTTGGACCTGATTCACTCTGATGTGTGCGGACCATTCCGCACCCCTTCGAACAATGGCAATAAGTATTTCTTGACCTTCATCAATGACCACAATCGCAAGATGTGGATCTACTTCCTCAAGACAAAGGGAGAGGTCAAAGAGAAGCTGCAAGAGTTTGTCGCGATGGTAGAGCGGCAGACAAGTATGAAGGTCAAGGCACTGCGCACGGACAATGGTGGTGAGTACGAGGCGTGCAAAGGCTGGTTGAGCCAACACGACATCAACTACCATACCACCACGCCTTACACCCCCTAGAGTAATGGCGTTGCCGAGCGGATGAACCAGAATATCCTCGGCATGACACGAAGCATGCTCTTTGATGCCAAACTCCCACCTCGCTTCTGGGATGAAGCTGCAAGAACTGCTTGCTACCTTGTGAATCTCACTCCGGCAGCCGCGCTTGGAAGGCGTGGTAAGAAGCAACAAGAGAAGCAGCTCAGGACCCCACAAGAGGCTTGGTCAGGGAAGAAGCCAGATGCCTCACACTTGAGGGTCTTTTGCTATGCTGCCTGGTGAAAGATCCAAACAGGAGAAGGAAGTGACAAGCTGGATGCACGCGCTCGTAAGAGTGTAATGGTCGGATATGACAGTGCATACAAGGTGTACAGGCTGTGGGACCAAGCGACTAGAAAGCTCATCAGGAGCCGAGATACCGAGTTTGATGAAAGGACGCTCAGCAAAGGAGAGTTGCTGGGCCCTGTCCATGCTCCCAAATCAGGAGAGTGGGTTGTGTTGCTCGAGTCAGGTGATCAGGCACATGAGAACTAGCAGATGGTGCCAGTGAAGGATGGTGCTATAGGGAGAGTGGTTGTGCAGGCTGACACAGCGACGGACTTTGACATTGAGTCTGAGTCCTCCAAGGCCTCTGAGTCAAACTCTGAGGCTGATGGCTCTTCCTCAAACAATGGATCACTGGCAACACAAGAGCAACAGAAGAAACTAAGCCTTGACACACCACCAGCAACACTCTGGCGTAGTACGTGCCAAAAGAAACCTCCGCCTAAGTATGATACTAAGAGTGCAGAATGGACCGGACTCAGCTGGTCATCCTTGGCTTAGGGGGAGCCTGTGACCGTAACGGAGGCTATGAATATGCCAGATGCGCCTAAGTGGAAGGAGGCAGTGGATAGCGAACTCGCATCCATTGAAGAGAACGCAACATGGGTTCTGGTGGACAGGCCCCCAAACGCACACGTGGTGGGGTCAAAGTGGGTACTCCGGAAAACGTTCAAGAAGGATGGTACTATCGACAAGTACAAGGCAAGAGTTGTGGCAAAGGGGTTTTCCCAGCGTGCAGGTTCAAAGTATGAGGAGACCTTTGCACCTTTCGTCACCTTTGCCTCCATCAGATCCAGGTTGGGCATCGCTACTGCAAAAGATTTGGAGGTCCACCAGATGGATGTCAAGATAGTTTTCCTCTACGAGAAGCTAGACAAAGAAGTGCTGATGGAAGTTCTTGAGGGAGTGAAAGCTCCAGAGGGCAAGGTTTGCAAACTGGTCAAAACACTCTACGGGCTGAAACAGGCCCTAAGGATGTGGTACAAGGAGATGGACGGCTTCATGGCCGGGCTCACCTTCACGCACTGCCAGAATGACCCTAGTGTCTATGTGCAGGAGGATGAGCAAGGCTTGATGCTGGTTGCACCGTACGTGGATGACCTGATCATCTGCTCATCATCGATTGAGCTGTTGAACAGGCTGAAGACAAATCTCAGCAATAGGTTCAAAATGAAGGACATGGGTCCGCTCGAGTTCTATCTCGGGATATTCGTCCACCATAATCAAGAAGCAGGCATCATCGAGCTGAACCAGACCAAGTACGTCATGGAGGTCCTCAAGCGCTACAACATGGAGAACTACAAGCCCATCAGCACACCCATGACAACAGACATCAAGCTCTCCTCCTCCATAAGCCCCAGCACAGAAGCAAAACGACATGAGATGGAGAACATTCCCTACTAGTATGCTGTTGGCAGCCTCATGTATGCCATGGTAGGAACACGCCCTGACATTTGCTATGCTGTGGGACAAGTGAGCATGTTTGTGGCCAATCTAGGGCCACAGCACTGGTAAGCAGTCAAGCGCATCATGCGCTATTTAGAGAAGACCTGACACATGGGACTCTAGTTTGGAGGCCAAGAAGGATCTGACCCGCTGCGGCTGGTGTGCTATAGAGACGTCGACTGGGGAGGAAGAATTGATGACAGAAACTCCACCTCGGGCTTTGTGTGCCTCTTGAATGGTGATACAGTCTCTTAGGCAAGCAGAAAGCAAGACTGTGTCCCCCTCTCTACCGCTGAGGCAGAGTACATCACTCTGTCAGAGGCATGCAAGGAGACACAATGGCTACACATTTTGCTTGCCTGGATCATAGTGCCACAAACAGAGGCAATAGAGGTCCGCATCGACAACAAGATAATGTCATCTCCCGGCGGACCAAGCACATTGACATCAGGTACCACTACTCACGCGACCTGGTTGCAAAGGAGATCCTGGACTTGGAATACGAGGAGACCAAGAAGATGCTCGCAGATTGCATGACAAAGGCACTGGACAGCGAATTGCACTCTGCAAGTACTCAAGGCATCGTTATGGTCAACACAACGGACGAAGAATAAGGCCAAGACTGGTGTAGAGAGGAGGGATGTCACAGCTAGTGGACAGAGGTGCAAGTGAGACTTTGTTGACCTGATATGCTCCTTGTCCATGGCTGACATTTGGACAGGCAAAGGACAGACTAGGCATGCACTGCTCCATTGGAGTAAGTCCCCTGAGTCTGGTCCACATAGAAAAGGCATGCACTGCTCCTTTGGAGCAAGTCCCCTTGGTCTAAACTGGATAGCGTAGCCAGCAAACACTACCTAGGACAACTCCTTGTGGCTTAAACGTTCCATAGTTAGTCTCTAGAGCGAGAGGCCATTGGGTCATATCCCAGCCCTGTGACTAATTTTCTTTGTGACCCAAAGGGGGACAAGAAGGTTCTAAGAGACATCTTAGAACATTCCAAGGTCCTTCCTGGTGGCTGGCGCCACTTGGCGGTCACAGGGAGCGCCATGTAGGCAGGGGGGATGATGCAATCCAGATTGCCCCCAAAGTAGCTCACCCAAGGCGCCACTACGCGCCTAGGCTAGAGGCTGGCTCTAGGACTATAAGAACCTGTCAGTTGCTTGTCCTTGAGTACAGTTCTTACCTTTGAGACTCCTAACAGAGTTGTCCACCAGAGGCAGACACTAAAGAAGCATTGGTTGGTCTAAGCCCTAGGAGTTCGCTCCTCGAGCGAAAGTGACCAGGTGCTAAGGACACAATGCAAGGAAGTGATTCCTATGAACTGCTCAGTGTGGAACCTTGGCTATGAGGGTGATATCATCTCTTGGTTGCAATACCAAGAGCGGTCGGCAGGAACCATTGTGTCAGAACCCGTTTTCTAGACTGTCGCCTCAGGCAAGTTGACAATGTGAACTCATGAGTTTCAAGTAATGCATCCCGCGTTTGGGCTCCAGAATAACGAGACAAGGTAAAAACAGAAATGGTCCTCCAGGGACTCACAATCATTTATTCTCCGTGCACGGGTCGTTGATGAATGTTTCCCTCAGAGTGACGTGCAAGGGGAAATCCACCAAGTGAGGTCCGGACGTCGTTCTCCAAACTCTGACAATGAATTCCTTGCAAGTGCTTGACTCGACACATAAGAAATTTAGAAACAATACACAAAGGTACTCAAACGAGGAAACACTGATGAATTCACACAAGAATGCAGATGTTTTAGTTGCAAAAAGGGAACAAATGAGATACACCATTTTCTTGGATTTCAAATTTCATTAAGAAAAAGGTACATAACATGCAAAACAGATGAATACTTGGGCCCAATTCAAAACTTCTTATCTTGAAAATGCAACCACATGGATTTTATTCCATATGAAACAATCACGGTCTTGAAAAGGTGAATTTTTATTAGGTTGACGTATGATGTGCGATAGAGATCATTCTGTAGATTTCTAATGCTTAGTTTAAAAGGTTGTTTACTTAAAATGACGACAAAAAATGCAGCATGGAATAAATTTATACTCATACTCCTTGAACGAAAAAGAAATTCTGATTTGAATGTTAAACATAATAAAACCATTCAAGAAATTGTCTATGCAAATGTGAGGAAATTTTGGCATTCAACTTCTTGATTATGCAACTTGGCCCTACTCCCGTGACCTATGCACTATGCACCCCCTTTGTACAAGGGAACACACTCAAAGTTGTTTTCAAGCCTCAAAGCTAAGCATGTCACTTGGATGCAGGGTTTTGAGGTATGGAGAAAAAATCGCACGTCTCTGATATTTCATTTCCAAAAGAGCTTTCATCCTGGTTAAAAAACAAAAGGATTGTCCAATTATTTAGTTATGTAATCAGACGTTGAATGTATAAGGTTGTTTTGTTTATTATTGGAAGGAGTCGAGGCTGACACCCTTAATTTTTTCATTTCCCCTTCACAATTGGGTCAATACTATTCTGATGTCAAAATAGCCTTGTGATATCTTGTTGTCTCAGTTTTTGTGAGATTTATCTGGCTTTGTCCTTGAGTGAAACCAGAAAGTGAGGATTTTGACATGTAAAACATCCAATACTTCTACTTGGTTTTAACAAACGTGTGCAACTGCAGTCTACAATGGATACGATGCCATTGATTATCATTCTGCATATAGATTCATTAAAGTAGAAGTGAATGAAATTGGTGGTGTTCTCACTGTGTTCGTAGGATCCAAGAGTTTGAGTGATTGTGATAAAAACTTTGCCAATGTTAAACATTTTTCACGTGAATACATGTCCACTCTTCCAATGAGGAAAAGATGTCAATAATATGGAAAATACAAGAGCCTTTCTGAATATGTGTGTAGCTACACAATTTCAGGCCACTCCTCTACTTAGTTGATGAACATGTTTGCTCTTTTTTGGCCATTTTTGTTGAAGTGGTTCTTTTATGAGATGGGTTTGGACCGTATTATCCCACCGAATGAACTATCTTACTGCCAATTTTGTTCTATACCCGTGATAATGCACTCAAATCATGGAACCTGAGAATTGGTCTCTGTTTTAATTGTCATGGTAAGTTTTTCACATTTCCAGAGCCCATCAATTACGTTAAAGGAAACTGAATACAGAAATCCTTGCTTGCTCTTGTCCTGTCTTAGTCCATGACATGCTAGGATTTTTTGTTAAAGCAATTTAGAGTTGCTACATAAAGCAAAAATTTCTTGTGGAGGTGCCTTTTGCATTAGCAATATGAAACTCAACTTTTTCTATATCCTACCCCGTCCCACAAAGGAAGAAATGAGGCTTATATCAAAATCAGACTTCAACTACGAAAGAACTAGTGACTGCTTTGTCATGACGTGGAGCACTGTGTTCTTTGGAAAGCATGCACGGACAATGCACAAGACGCCTTACATAGAAAATTTCATCCATTTGGACGGCTCCATGGTGGGACAACTTGTGAAGTTAGATGTGTTGAAAGGTGGTTGATCATCTTGCGGTTCACGAGTAAAAACTACTATGGATTCTTGGCTAAGTCTGGAGTGGCAACTTAACAGTATCTTCTTTCCTTGAGATCCATGTTCAAGCCTCAGATACGAGACTATTGTTTCATATGGCTTTTAGCCTCCTAGCTACTTACCTACCATAAAGGGGCACTCTTTCCTCTTAATACCCTCCTTCTGCCACATCACCAAAGAGCTTCAACATATTGCCACCTTCACATGTACCTCTTCATCGAATGTACTTCTTTACATCACCAAAATTTTACATACTTCTTCATTATCAGCAACAACTACGAGGTCAACAAGACCCCATACCACTTAAGGTGTTTGGCTCCAATAGTTCAATACACACAACTACGTCAATATCCTTGCACTAGGAGTTGGTGTCCAAATTCAAGCTTAGCACAAGTGGTAGGAGCTGCACAAGTGGTTTCAGCTCCCTCTCTCAGGCCCTAACAGTGTTGGTGTATACAGCGGTGTTCTCCAACTTGTGAGAGATACTCTCATGTCTGGGACATCACTAGTTACAATTTTCTAGTGAGTTGTGTAAGTCTATGGTCATCCCTAGCTTTGTGGTGCTACTTGAATGTGTATTCGTGCTTATACAGTACATGCATAAGGCATTCTCCAACTTGTGGGAGATACTCTCCTGTCTGAGGCATCACTAGTTACGATGGTCGCCTGTCTACTTGTCAAACATCACTTGACAATACTCAAGTTTGCTGTCATAGTTCTGGAGCAGGTTTAACCCCCTCCTCTGCTGAATTCCAACATGGTATTAGAGCACTAGGGTGGTATCTTAGTGTGAAAGTTAGACACACTGCTTATTGAGGACCATCTTTTGTCTTCATAAGTATTTTCTTCAACAAAAGTCTTCAAGATACACTAAAGACATCTGTATAAGGCAAGGACGTCAAAGGCAGGAAGTGTCATCAACCACACACGTCCATCATATAGGACGAAGGAAAACTGCTAAAAGATATGGAAGCATATGCAAGCCTTGACAACCACCCTCATCCTTTATTTGGTTTTCTATACTCACCTCACACTAACCGGACCATTGATTAGCAGGAACAACATAAAGGACTTATGAGTGAGATGCAGGTAATTTGAACACAGTCACAAAGATTCACAATTGAGAAGAATCAAGAAATAGTCTCAGTAACACGTGCTCACTCAACTGCAGAAGAATCGGAGGCTCAGATTGTTTACACCCGTCGATGGTTGTTTAAGAATTGAGTAAGACTATGAAAACAAAGAGATGCAACAGTGGCTCAAATTCAGAAGAAGTTTGAAGAAAACTGGGCACAATTACCTGCTGGCAGTGGAGCAGCTACTACAGTAGTAAAGGAGAATGCACAATGTGCACAGCAAGGAGCTGTGCTTTCTCTTTTCAACGTTGAGGATGCTCAAGTCCAAACAACACCACTTTCTACCAATTTCTCATCAAACATGGCGCCAAGTGTGAAAATTGGGACAGTGGAAACCTGGACGCCTTTGTATCAACATGAAAAAAAGGAGATGAGCTCATGTAAGGAATACCACGACTCTACTCAAGTGAAAGATCATGACAGTTTTGAAAGAGCCTGCACATTCTCCCACAAACAAGGTGACAACCTCTAAGTTGAAGGATAAGAGTTCACCAGAAGAGACCCCTTTTGCACCTTTTTCATCATCATCAACAATGATTCACTCATCCCTGACAAAGTACAAGGAGGTACAAGTGAGTAGCTCACCATCAAAGCATCCATAAGGTGTTCAAGTTGTTATTGGGTGGCTACCAACAGCCACTAGCAAGCGTGGCAACATTGTCACTTACAATTCATCGATATCATCATCATCATCATCATCATCATCATCATCATCATCATCATCATCATCATCATCATCATCATCATCTTCATCATCATCATCATCATCATCATCATCATCATCATCATCATCATCATCATCATCTGGAAAGCCAATGGTATCTTGTCCAAGCAAGAATATAATCATCAAGAACGACGTTCTTCTATCCAAGTTTTAATTTTTTTTATCAGTATGAACCCTGGTGAATCGCAAGAAGACAGCTCTCATTATTTCTGACTCTCATTGGTTACCTTGAAGCATTGCCACGTTTAAATCATGGTACAAAGCTTTCTGCATCAACAAGTGCACCACCACCAACAGGCAGGCTACCAACATTGATGCACTAGTTGAAAGGTCTATCAGAAGCTAGCCTACTAGCTTCCGGGAAAAGGCGCTTCTAGAAGCATCTTTCAACGATGTTATCTGCATTTTATCCGTTGCTAGTGCAACAACTTTGGTAGAATTTCACCAAAAGGGGGAGAAATTGGGAATGTTTCTTGTTCTTATGGACAAGAGAAGAAGTGTTGCAGCTTCAGGGAGATGACCCTTTCATTCAAGGCTACATTAAAACATACTACTCTTCCAAGCCTAAAACATGAAGCTCAAGACCCATTTGTTGCAGAACTCATCATCACCACACACGAAGCATCCCAAGTAATCGGTATCAATGATTCAAAGGCTTCAACATGCAAGAAACTTTCAAATTCATGTCACCAACCCATCAAAATGTGGATTTTGAGATTTGAGGTTGCCTCCACACACTTTGAACGTTCTCCAGATCCAAGTATCTTCAAGTTAAACTCTGGATTTTTGTACCTATGAAGTGTCTAGGTCTCATGAAGGATTGCCTCCCAATACAAACACTGAAATTCTTTGGCTGAATTTGAAGCAGATCTGCAGCTTTCACGTTGTAAGGCCCAAACGATGGTCCATTTCAGAACCGACTAGAGTGAGTTCTCGTGCACAATGCTAGCACGCTTCAAACAGCTGAAAACAAAATGACACTCAGTATGAACTCCAACACTTCCATCAGCAGTCCATTGTGGCATAGTACTCGTGGAGATTTTGTGAGATCATCACTGGTGCAGACATCACCCCCAACGAACCCTATTTTCAGTATAACAATGGCCTCAAACAGGACGTCCGGTGAGCGATTGCCATTTTCGGTACCTATAACGACTTACCACGAATGACTATAGCAGCAGAAAGTATTGACAGTGCCGGCTACGACACTCGGATCCAAGAATCCTACGATTGGCAGCCCTCCAACCACAATTATCATAGAAAAAAAAGAAAAAAAAAAAAAAAAGTCAGGAGATTCCTCAACTCTGATAAATGTGGACGTCTTCATCCAAAAGAAACGTGTACTTGCTACAACTGTGGAAAAGCCGAGCATATTACTCATAAATGCCAAAGCAAGAAGCAGGCCAAAANAAAAAAAAAAAAAAAAAAAAAAAAAGTCAGGAGATTCCTCAACTCTGATAAATGTGGACGTCTTCATCCAAAAGAAACGTGTACTTGCTACAACTGTGGAAAAGCCGAGCATATTACTCATAAATGCCAAAGCAAGAAGCAGGCCAAAAGAGGGGGAGGGGGTCACATAAACATGAGTTGGAAAATGGCAAGGGATAGGAGTGAAAGGCGTGATTCTTGTCTGAAAGCAGCAATCTGAACAGAATGATCACCCATCTTAATGACTCACGATGTCATAAAGGGTTTGTCAGATCGCTAAGTTTGACAAGGGATACCAGGACAGCCAACCGGCGATACTGCTGAAAGTGCAACTCCAAGGTTGTAGGTGTTGCAAAACGGTAACCGCACTATTGGATGGAGTGGCATCTCATAGTTTTGTGAGCAACAACATGGTTTGAAATCTGGATTAACAGACAAAAGGGAAAAACTATCTACGGGAAATTGTAGATATGGAGACTTTGAGAACCACTACGATTGCAAGTGGGAGACTTGTGGGAGGTAACGTTTTGGAGGTCGTGTCCAATGAGTGACGGCAAAATCATTATCTTATGTGATTTCTTGTGGCAGCACAACCCGTAAATCAGTTGGAACAGTGGCGGCATTTACGTGGAAGGCAATGGCGTCAAGTGCCGACTTCCGTGGAAGACGACAGCAGAAGGAGCGGAGGTGGAAGTAGCATAGTGAACCGTAATGACTGAAAAGCGACAACCTGCAGAGCTGACACCGTTCAACGTGGCGAAGCGCTACATGCGATGAGGGGCTTATGCATGGCTCGAACGACTCAAGCCAATGGATGAAGCGGACGTGGTAGCAGCTGACTCATCAGCCTCATTAGCCTTATTGGCTTCATTGGCATCAACAAAGTTCACAAAGATTCCCGACGAATTCACTCCTCTCATCCAAGAGTTTGCAAATCTCTTCACCAACAAACTCCAAAAAGCCATGCCACCTCAGCGCGACATCAACCATCACATCAAACTGAAAAAACAAACCTAACCCACCGTTCGAGGAGCCTATCGCATGAGCAACCATGCGCTAACTACGCTGAAAAGGCAACTCAATGAGATGCTTGGTAAGGGGTTCTTCCGCCCATCCACATCACCATCTACCGCACCAGTACAAGTTTTAAACAAGAAAATGACAACATTTGGATGTGCATGGACAAGCGAGCATTGAAGAATGCTACCGTGAAGAATTGCTATCCTCTTCCTCATGCCCACAAATTTTTGACCACCTCCGAGGAGCTTGATCTTCACAAAAATCAACCTACGCATTGGTTATGACCAGACTCGTGTGGCGGACCTTGACATCAAGATGACAGCGTTCCAAACACGCTAAAGGCATTTCAAGTTCACAGTCATGCCGTTTGCACTCATGAATGCCCCGGGGACGTTCATGGCAGCCATGAACAACATTTTCTGCCCAGACCTCGATGATTTTATCGTGGTATACCTCAACGACATTGTGGTGTACATTTGCACCCTGGAGGAGCACGTTGGCCATCTCCAAGAAATTCTCAAAGTTCTTTGGAAAACTCTCAAAGTGTGACTTTGGTCACCGTTCCATCAAGTTTTTGGGTCACGTCAGCGATGGGGGACGAGTCACCATGGATCCTGAAAAGGTGGCAGCAGTCACTGATTGGCGAACGCCAACCAATGTCCGAGACGTTCAATTCTTCCTCACCTTTTGAAACTACTACCAACGTTTTTTATGGGACTAAGTGTCTCTGTCCGACCTCACTCAAAAAGAACACAAGTTGCTGTGGGGAGGCAACGAACAAGGAGAGTTCACCGATTTATGCAATGATCTGACCTCGGCGCCAGCCCTACAATGGGCTGATCCAACCATTAACTGTATATTGGCTACGGACGCCTCTGACCTAGCCAATTGAGCGGCTCTCCTAAAGGATCACGGCAGCAGAGAGCGACCGGTCACATACATATCGGTAAAGTTTCATGGACCGGAACTCAACTACTCAGTACACGAGAAGGAGATAAAGGCAGTCATACATGTTTGTAAGACGTGGCAATGCTATCTTCAATGCCATTGATGCACCGTACTCACCAAAAATCACGCGTTCAAACATACAACAACATAGCCTAACCCCAGTTGACAACAAACCCGATGGATAGAGTTTCTTGAATCCAGGTTCAACTATGGTATTGAGTACCAGCAGGGGAAAACCAACCCAGCAAACACCCATAGCCGCCGATTGGACTTGATGGATGAGGCAGCAACTCTTCAACTGCAAAGAGATCCATATCTTGAGGAGTTGTTCACATGTGGCTATGACCAACATGGCAAATACGACGATGTCAAGTTCTGGCATGACAAACCTTATTGGGGAGGACGATTCACTCACCAGGTTGTCATACCCTTGAAAAAAAAAGTCCGCTGCATGCTGCTTGAGGCGTGCCATGACACTGGTTCCATGGGAAATTGTGTAGAGGACAAGACACATAAGAAGCTGGCAAACTACTACTGGTGGGACAATATGCAAACGGACATGGCCAACTTCTGCAAATCGTGTGATACCTGTTAGCGACAAAATTTCCATTGCACGCGGCCACCTGGACTTCTGCAGCTACTACCCATTCCAACAAAACTGTGGACTGACATCTCGATAGAGTTCTTCACTGTATTACCGGTTACACACGAGGGAAATGACGCAATCCTTGTGGTTGCCATTGGGTTCTCCAAATATTCCCATGTCATCCCGACGACCACCGTCACTGCTAAAGGCACAGCACGGCTGTTTCTAAAGAACCTCGTATGGCTACACGGTGTACCAAGAACCATCACAAGTGACAGAGACGGTAAACTCACCAGCCGTTTTTTATGCGAACTGATGACTGACTACAACAGTCAGATCCGGCTTTCCACGGGGTTCCATCCTCAAACAGACAACCAAACCAAACAACTTTTCCGCACATTATGCGAGCCACACAAGACGGATTGGGCAGCCCAACTTCCGACCGCCGAGTTTGCATATAGCTCAGTGACTTCCATTACAACTGGTAAAGTTTTGTTTGAAGTGGTGTACGGCAAACTTCCCGCCACACCAGCCGGACTTCACAGCCAGAGCAACATTGTTGTGGTCGACATTCAACGCCGCCACTTCTTCACCATATGGAACGAAACACGAAAGATGCTCACAAAGGCACAAGCGACAATGAAGTGATCAGCCGACCAACATTGCAGCTACAACGTGTTCACTGCAGGGGAATAAGTACTCCTCCATTTGGCACGCATCAAACTCCGCAATGTCAACTGTTCAAAACTTGAACCCCGATGGTTGGGACCGTTTGAGATTAAGCAAATGCAAACCCCCATGGTTGCACGAATCAAACTCCTTGAAACCATGCAAATTCATCCGGTATTCCACATTAGCAGGCTCAAGTACTACCGGGACCTCGACAAGAACTCCCCCGGCAGGGATGTGCCTCTCCCTCATCCAATACAAGTAGACAAAGACATAGAGTATGTCGTTGAGGACATCCTCAGAAATTGACGACGTGGCGAGAAGATGGAATATCTTGGCATGGCTACGACGTCATGCACAAGAGCTGGGAACCGTACAACCTCCGCGGTGTCCATCACCTGGTCGACGGGTATTATTGCCGTCACCAGGCTACATTTGTAACTGCGTCGGGACGTCGTGACCGAAAGGGGGGGAAGTGTTCTGTACCAGACGTATAGGATTCCCTGACCTTTTTGTATGAGAATTTTTGTTGTTACGCAAATGACCCAGCGCACAACGAGACCATAACTTTTGCTTTGACGGTTAAGGGCAATTCAACAGATTGCTCTCGTCTTCAAACATTCATTCTTGCACATTCTGACAACATCGACCACCTTCAAGACTCGTTGACAAAAGTGTCGCAATCTTTTGTTCAACTTCTCGTCACATCGAGATTTATAAGGATAATCTCACACCTTCACCGTCGATCTTCGAAGCCCCCTGATTCCTCAGCGGAGCTTCTTGATCCGGCCACTCACAACACGGCCTACACTCGTCGTGCAACGATCAGCCCCGACGACCCCGACTACGTCACATTTGTAACTTGACATTTGTATACATGTGTTGAGTCATTGAGATGCTTTTCAACAAAGTAAACTTACCGCATACTACAAATTGCTCAAGTGTCCCACATTCCCAAATTGTGTTCTGCCTCGTAACCCATATCTGTTCACCATCATGCTTCGGTTACGTACTGGACATACATAAATCCCTAATCTTTCCAAATGATCTATTACTACACAAACAGTCCATCGCATTGTGAGACCGCGATACTCACTCCGACGGTCGAGGGCAAACCGGCCAACTACCCCCGCCATTAGTGAATCCTCCAAAAACCCCTGACAACTTTGACTACTCTCGTGAATCCACGATAGAAGTATCACGACCTTTTGGTCAACTTGTCAATGCACCGAGACAAATCGAGATTTATGAAGATGCGTATTGTGTCTTCACCGTTGATTCTCAAAGACCCCCGATTTCTTCGTGGACCTTGAATCCGACCACTCACAACGCGACTCCACACGCGTCGCTTGAATAACAACCCAACGACGACGACTATGCCTCATTCGTAACTCGACACTTGTATATATATGATTGACCATTTTGACACTTGTCATCGAAGTACACTTACCTCTAATTACAAATTGCTTAAGTGTTCCCAATGATAAATCATGTTCTGCCTTGCAACTTCTACCTGTTCACCATCTACGCTTTGTTTGGCATAACACTTGGTATCAAAGTGCCATGGTGCAGGAGAGGCATCTGACCACTTGACCCATACAGAGGACTACCTCACTCAAGCTGTCAGCGCATCTCGCACATCAATGACTTTGCAGACTTCATGACTACAACGTGAGGCAAGCAGGCGCAACCGACAACCAGTAGCAGGTCTTTGGCGATGACTCTGGCAATGGAGGAGCGGAACGTGTCAATGCACACAAACCCTAAAGCGACAAGGAATGCTGGTATGGCAGGCTATGCATCAGTTGGATAAACTCCAATGGCCTCGACGACCAATCCGGTCGCAGACCCAACAGCGGTAAAACAGCCGCCCCTACTAACAGCCTTGATGACGACAGCAAGGACGATAAGTGGCACTAGACGACAGGCGAGGATCAACGAAGAACTGGCAAACCGGATCTCCATGCTCGAGGGGATCAAGAGCCATGTACCTAAACAACACAACTTCGCGATGGAGGCCCATTGCAACGCAAGTGCACGAGAAGCGGTACTGTTCGAGAGAAATTCCCAACTCTTGAGCAAATCCCAAAATCTTCCGGCTCCACCAGAACCGTTTGATCCTGCAAACTCAAGAGGACCGATGATTTGGATTTGGCTGACGATTTTGGAGGTGTACTTCACTGCTGCTCGGGTCAACAACGATCCGGAGAAAAATGTCCTTGTGGCCGCGCTTTTGTGTGGCACGGCACTAAGTTGGTGGTCTGATCTAAAGGCTATCCAACGGTAGTAGGAGACCGCCGAGGCATCATCAACGGCCAACGACGCCCGTCTCATATCGCCGACCAAAGGAGTTCTACCGTTGGAGCAGATCAACCCACAATGGCAAGACGCGCTCACGCCACCAACCTAGTGGAACGAATTCTTGCACGCAATGTTTGCACGTTTTGGACGACTAAACAAAAAATCTGACGCACGGTACAATCTCCAACGTTTCCGTGAGCAGTCCAGTGTGGCAGAGTATACACAAAGATACCGCGAGATCACCACCAGAGCAGACATTGCCCCGTACAAACTCTATTACCACTCCAACAACGGCCTCAAGTGAGATATCTGGCGAGCAATCGCTATTTTTGGCATCTAAAACGATTTGTCGCAGATGATCACAGCAACTGAAAGGATTGAAAACATGGTCTATAACGCTTGGATCCAGGAATCTTATGGCTGGCGACCTTCTAACCACGATTTTTGTGGAAACGGGAAAAACCAGTGGGCAGGACTCCTCGCCTCCTATGGAAGGGGACGTGGTCAACCACAGAGATACGCAAACCTGCTACAACTGTGGAAAAGTCAGGCACATCACTCACAACTGTCGGAGTAAGTAGCAAGCCAAAGAGGGAAGGGGGGGGAGTCGCAAAAAGTGGGTCGGGAAACGTCAAGGGGCATGAGTAAATGGCGCAACTCTTGTCTATGATGAGTGATTTGCATCAAACAATCGCCCATCCGAACGGCGTACATTGACGCAGAGGGTTTCTAAGATCTCAAACTTCACCAAGAGGTACGAGGACGACCAACCGGCGATACTGCTCAAAGTTCAACCTCTAGGATGCAAGAGTCGCAGACGGTACCAGCATTATTGGATGGAGGAGCTTCATACAGCTTCGTGAGCAATGACATGGTTAGAAAACATGATTTTTTTACCAGACCAGGGATGTTTGAATGAAAAACCGCAACGGGACATTATGAATACGGAGACTTTGAGAACCACTACGACCACAAATCTGCAATATACAGAAAGTAACGGTCTGGATGTCTTGTCCAATGAACGATAAGAAATTCATCCCTGGACAAGATTTCTTGCATAGGCACAATTTGTAGGTTGATAAGAACAGCAACGCCGTCCCAATGACAACTTCCGCACGTAAGACGAAAGCCAACAACGGAAGCAACAATGGTGGAAGAAGCAGAGGAAGCCACGGTAGCGGAGAAGCGACAATGTGTGCAACCGATACCGCTCAATATTACCAAGTACTACATACGACGAGGAGCTCATGCCGGGCTCGTACATCTCGAGCCAATAAAGGAGGCGGAGGTGACATCAGCTAACTCGTCATCCCCAACGGCCTCATCAGCCTCATCAACCTCATCGGCATCATCAAAGGTCACGATGGCACCCCGAGATTTTGTACCACTCATCCAAGAGTTTTTTAATGTCTTCCCGAACAAACACTGGAGAACCTTACCTCCTCAACGAGACATCAACCATCGCATCAAACTGAAGCCGGGTAGCAGACCTACAATTCGATGGGCCTATTAGGTGAGTGATCACGAGCTGACCAATCTGAAAAAGCAACTCGATGAGATGCTTGGCCAGGGGTTCATCCACCCATCCACATCACCATATGCCACACGAATACTATTTGTTGAACAGAACTGGTGAGATGCTGATATGCGTGAGTTATCGGGCATTGAAAGACGCTACCATCAAGAAACGCTACCCTCTTCTCCGAGCTAACAAGCTTTTTGACCAACCCCAAGGGGCTCTAGCTTTCAACAAATTGGACTTGCGTAGCACATTCCAGCAGATACGCATAGCAGACGCCAACATAAGAAAAAACGGCGTTCCAAACTCGCTACTGGCATTTTGAGTTCAAGTTTATGCCATTCAGACTGACAAATGCCCCGGCGACGTTTATGGCGGCAATGAACAACATCTTCTGCCCATACCTCCACGATTTTGTCATGGTAAACCTCGACAACACTCTGGTGCACAGTCGCACATTGGAGGAGCACGATGGACATCAAAAAGTTACCTTGAAGTTTTGCAAAGAGAGCTTTTTTTGGAAAACTCTAAAAATGCGACTTCTTTTGTTGTTCGATCGAGTTCTTGGGTCACGTCATGAACGATGGATGTATCACCATGGATCCAGAAAAAAGTGGTAGCAATCGCTAATTGGCCAATGCCGACCAACATTTGAAAACTCAAGTTTTCCTCCGCTTCAGCAGTTACTACAGACGATTCGTACGAGATTACGCCCGGCTTTAGCAACTATTTCCGAACTCACTAAAAAAGAAAACGAGTGGCGGTGGGAAGACGGTGAACAAGAAGCGTTCACTGCTTTGCGGGACACTCTGACCTTGACGTCAGGCCTACAATTAGCCTAATCCAACGGTCGACTACATCATGGCCACTGATGCATGAGACCAAGTCATTGGCACAATCCTCCTGCAACACCAAGGAAACGGCGAGTAACCGGTTGCCTACATGTCTCAAAAACTGCAAGGACCGAAACTGAACTACGCCGTACACAAGAAAGACATGTTGGCGGTCGTCCATGCATCCAAGACATGGCGGTGTTACCTGGAGTGCCGCCGATGCATCGTGTGCACCGACCACCATGCGTTGAAATGATTGAAGACGCAGCTCAATCCCAGTTGACATCAAACCCGATGGATGGAGTTCCTTGAATCTGGATTCGACTACAACATCGAGTACCGGCGAAGCAAAATCGACCCGACGGACGCACTCAGTCGCTGACCAGATTTAATGGCTGAGGTGGCAATGCTGCAGCTGCAGCGAGGCCGATGTCTCGAGCGGTTGTTTGCACATGGCTAGAAACAGCACGACGGGTACGACAAGGCAATTTTCTGGCACGACGCACCTGAGAAGATGCGTCAAAGCTTCCTAGCAACACAGCCACCGACTAGGCGTCAGTTCCTAGTCATACGGAGACGACAGTCACAAGTCGTGCGCACAACGGCAAGAGTCTGGCTAGGAGACACCAGGTGAAGTGTCAGAATGCTTCAATAGCATTTTCATAGATAAACGACAAATGACAGGTCCATGGCATAAGTACCTGCAGCGGCGCACAGCGGGTGTCGGACGCGGCAGCACACAATCTGTCCTAAAACCGGCCATAACCACTATTTTGGCCGTAACTCTACGCAGGCATGTCAGAATGCTACGACATCTGAACCTAGACTTGCAAAATCACAAGCTGGACGCTACGACTGGTCACATACATGCATCCGGCATCAAACAGTGGACGCACAATGCAAAAACATGCAAATCGGGCCAACGACCAGTCCATCGATAAACTCCTACGTACTGCAGAAAAACTACGGGAGGTCCCGGGCAGCTTCCAGAACTCTGGAACGGTTGTCGGTCAGCTCCAAGCTGGTAGTCCACCACCAGATGATGCACCGGTACCACCAGGGTCCGCATTAGGGATCTGCACGAGTATGGACACGACCGAGTGGTCACAGTGGATACAGGTCGACAGGGTGCGTCACAAATCACAACACTCCCCTATGACTCGATGGTACGCATGTCAATAACCGTGTAGCACTGAAACAAGTACAACAATGAGTGCAAAGACAGATGTGACATGGACACAGACACATCCCACACTCAAGCACTCTCAGGCAAGGGGCGAAGCCCAACAGAACAAATGGCCACCAGAGACTTTCCGCGTGCTAGTGCCTTCATCAAGAAGTTAGCACGCTGCATGTCAGTGCCAACCCATATGACGGAGATGACATGTCACTCCACCAGATCATGCACAAAGTGATGCTCAACCGCAATGTGCTTCGTGCGAGCGTGAAAGACACTAGAGTTCTCCGCAATGGCAAGAGCACTCTGGTTGTCGCAACGAAGCACAATGCGAGATGATAACTGACCCAACTCAAGGAACAGGCACTGCAGCCATACCGCCTCAGCAGCTCCTGCACCCAGAGCAATATACTCTACCTCTGATGAGGTACGTATAATGCATCCCTGCTTCCCGCTACGCCAGGACATAACAGTACCAGGAGCAGGAACATGTAAACGGTGCGACTGCATCCATCTAGGCTCCAGGCTGAATCGTTGTCAGATAAGCCGTCAAGGACCACCAAAAACTGCGGGCAAAAGCAGAGTCCAAGGTACGGTGTGGAGACCACGTACCGCACCACTCCCTCAACTGCGTGAAGGGTTTTAGCGTGTGGAGCCTGCAAAAACTGGGTAAGGAGGTTGATGGCAGAGGCGATGTCAGGACGTGTGGTAGTGGTTAGGTACATTAGAGATCCGATTAGACGGAGGTACAATGTCACATCCACTGTCTTCCTCAGTTGTGTGGGATCTTCCACCTTGAGGGAATCCTGCCCGTTAGGCATGAGAGGTGTGGAGGCCGTGGGCACTGCGTCGAGGAGGTCGATCAAGCGCTCCCCCACAACACGTGCGTATCCGGCCTGATACAGTAGTAGCGTCCGATGTTTGCGGTCTCGCACGAAATCCATGCCAAGGAAAACCGCTGCAAGATCAAGGTCCTTAATCCAATAGGCAGTCTGGAGGACAGCCTTGGCCTCCTTTACGACCTCCTGTGAAGGAGACGCAATCAGAAGGTCATCGACATGGACCAGAATGGCGGTGAACCGCTTAGGCGTTTGTCGGATGAAGAGAGAGGGATCTGCCTCGCTCTGTACATATCCAACACGAGTCAGGGTACCATTGATCTCCTAGTTCCAACACCAAGGAGACAGCTTGAGGCCGTACAAGGACTTGCACAAGCACAAGACCTTGTCACTGTCCTCAAAACCAGGTGGCTGAGCCACAGAAATCTCCTCATCTAGAGAGCCATGGAGGAACACGTTGTCCACATCCATCTGGTGCAGTTCCCAATCATTCAGAGCCACTACACCAAACAGAGCTCGAGCTGAGATCATGCGGCCGACAGAGGCAAAAGTGTCAGTGTAATTGATGCCCTTGATCTGAGAGTACCCCTTGATGACCAAGCAAGCCTTGTGATGTTCCAGTGAGCCATCCGGCTTCACTTTCTTGTAAATGACCCACTTGACCTGCAAAGCCTTCCTCCCATGTGGAAGGTCGACTAGCTCGTAAACTCCGTGCTCTCGGATGGCGCAAAGCTCATCCTCGCAGGCAGCACACCAAGCATTAGCATCCTGTGATGAAAGAGCTTCCCTCAGTGTACCCGGGTTAGGCACCATATAGGGAGAGCTCTGCGTGGGAGGAGCACACGCCTCAGTACTAGGTTTAACAACCACAAGATCAGATGCTACATCAAAAGCGATATGAAACTCGCGAGTGAAGGGGCCGTGCCCTATAGGGCACGCTGGATGCACCTCTGTGTGCTCAGTGCGGACACTCAGGCTGAGGGCCTTTGTGCTGGGATCACCACTCGCGATGCTGCGAGTGGAGCACCTGGGTACAGGACCTGACACTCACTAGACACCAGAGTCCAATGGTCGAAGACAACCGCCAGGCTCACGTGAGTGACCTGGGCTCGAGGGGTGCACCTCAGGCTTAGAGATTGGCACGACCACAGCTGGTGAGGGCAAAGGATCTGGTGATTTTGTGTGAGATGATGCATGTGTGGGAGATACAGAACTGGGTCTGACAGTAGGAGCAGGTGAGGCAGGCCCACGCACAGAAGCAAGATTACCGGCGGACACAGGTACGGTCACTGAAGTACACAAATGTATAAGATCATGGGTACCTCTGGGGTGCGAGGGCAAAAGGGGTAGAAGCCGATTATACTGGAGAGGTCTCTGGGCCGACATCGATGATTACTGGGTCATCAAGAGTCGGAGGCCAAGAAGTTGAGGGAGATCGAACGGACACATCAGCATGGCAAGAAGTGCTCGCAGGCGCATACTCCCCCATCCGTGAAGAAACCTCATACATTGGAATATGCATGCTGGACAGTGATGTGACCGATGTTAGATCACGGTAGGAGAGGGACTCAAAGAAGAGCGTGTCGCATGACTCAATGATGTGACGACGAGCAGGATCCCAAAAGCACCAGGCCTTTGACCACAGGGAGATCTCGATGAAGGCACACAAGCGACCTCGCAGTGATACCTTGGACCCTTGCTATTCCTTGGTGTACCACACAGAAGCCAAGGATCCCCAAACGCAAGCGAGGTGCAGGTCAGCTCGGTGGCCGAACCAGAGCTCATACAGTGTGACGTGGTCCGAAAGGGGACCGTGCGGGAGGCGGTTCCAGACCCAAGTCATGTAGGCAAATCCTTCAAAGGCGAAGGACACTGGGAGGTCGCACTCAAACTACATAGCGTGAACCGCATCCTCCATGGTGCGGTTCCAAGGCTCAAAAACAACGCTTTGCTGAGGAGTAGCAAGATCGTAGACCCGGTGAGAAATCCCGTGCTCGGCAAAGTAGCTATCCATCTCGTCAAGAAACTAGCTGTCGCGATCCGAGCGGAAGGTATGCAACGTGTGGCGGGACTTACGCTAAGCCATCACTAGCAAGAGGCGAACCGCAAGAGCGACGTCACTCTTCTGGCACAGGCTATAGACCCAGTGCATCCGGGTGAAATCATCAATCAGGGTCAGGACGTATTGATCCCAATCGGATAGAGACTCGACAAGAAGAGGACCAAGAAGGTCCGAATGGACTAACTCGAGATGGTGAAGTGCGCGAAAACGAGAGTCAGGATAGGTGCAATGATGCATCTTACCCTGAGCACAAAAGAGACAGTCGGTCTTGGGCGGCTTCTCGAAAGAAGCCGCGTCAAGACCAAGGACGGGTTGTTTCCGAATGAGCCTTGACGGAGTGTCGGAGCCTACATGACACAGACGGCGATGAAGCAATGGCTAGTGCTCAAGAGACAGAATGCCAATGACAAAAACACGTGCTGAAGGGGAGGGGGAGCAAGGAGGAATGTCTAAGAGACAGAATACAAGTCATCCACAACAGAGGCACAAAGAACAACACTACGAGTGTCAATAGCAGTCACAGTCATTGGGTCTGCAATGTGCTCCACAGAGAGTCCCATCACTGTCAGGCATTTATAGAAAGCAAACTGAGCTCAAGGCCAGCCACAAAGAGCACTTGAAAAGATACAAGAGGCCAGATGGACCATGGAAACACACGACCCCAACACCTAGGGCTGGCAAGGACTGACTAGATCCTGTGTGAACAAAATGAATAGACGTAACAAGGCCGAGAACAACAAAGTCACAATGACGACAGGTCATGTGATGAGTGGCACCAAAATTGATTATCCAAATGCCACTGGAATCACGACTGGAGGACATCACTGTACAACGGGCAATGTAACACTTGGCCTCAAATGCACACTAGGAAGCAGGTGGGGAGGAACGACGAAGGGCACAAAGGTGAGACTCATGAATCTAGTCGGTACAGTCAAGCCCATCATCATCACATGCCAGCTGTGCCCCCCCACACGAGTCATCCCGAGCCACAAGAACAGACGGGCAGAAACTCTGTGAACCACCCGGCTGTGACAACACACTCGCACCTCCCTGAAAGCGAAGTCCCAGAAGGTGTCAAAGATCAGCGATGGTGCGGTCACGTGGGTCGGGGTTGCCGCTACTCGCCGATGGTGAAGCGAGAACTGCTGTGGTAGTGGCCGCCGTGCGCTCAGAGGATGTGCTACTCGATGTAAAGCATAGTGCGCACGGAGCCTGAAGCCCGCGAGTAATCCACACCTAGTCGAGCGGCTGCTGGCACTCAGTGTACCAATGAGTGCCTCCACAGTTGTAGTAGTGAATAGAGCATCCACTGCTACTGCCCAATGAAGGCTGTTGCTGTGACTGCTGCTGGCCCGAGCCATGCCTCGGTCTCCCCTTCTTCCCCTGTATTATTGCCGCGACACCCTGTGTCTAAGTCGGTGTTATCTAGGTGGAAGAAGAAGAGGAAGATGTGACAGAGGATGGAGAAGGACACTGCAAGAGGGCCGTCGGTGGTGATGCAATGACTGTTGCAGCAAGAGGAGTCTCCTGATGAGCCATAGCTCCCATATTGGGGTAGTCACCTGGAGGAAGAGCTGGTGCGCCCAGGGAAGAAGCTATAGTAAGGAAGAAAAGGCTCGAGCACGGCGTCGCTGTACCTCGTGAAGATGTCTATGTGCTCAAGGTAAACTCTGAGCATGATTGTGCCGAGCGCCCACAGCTGTGTACCTCCTAAGGTCCCGAGGCGCGTGTAGATAAGCATGGCGCGTCACCACTAGTCGGTTGTAGGCTTGGCAGGCCCCTGACGAAGGGAGCAAAAGGCACGAATGTGAGTGGTGTGGGAAGCGTGCGTCTCTGCAGCAAGCATGGATAATGACAGGTCCCAGCCCCCGCGTGCATCAGCGTCGGTGCCTGTGTCGGCCTCGCCAAGGAATGAGCGGAAGCCGACGACGGTCTCGCACGGCATGGCGTAAAGAAGTCCGTGCATTGCCCTAGCCGTTTTCAGCACCTGTGCTCACTCCGTAGTCTGATACACACTGTGGTAGTAGGGCCACACTCCCTCTCAAGTGGCCTAAACCTGGAAAAGGATCTCCTAGCTGTCAAAATTGTCCTCGCAAACACACCGTTGAGGCAGTATCTCGAAGTCCTGGGGCTGACGCTCTGCAGGGAGAGCAACCACAAGTTGAGAACGACGAGGGATGGGAAAGACACCAAGAAGAGGGAAGTCGCTAGGGTGTAGGTCAGGCAACGATCAAATCTCGGGAAAACGAGATATGTGTGGGGGCCGAGAGATCGTCTGGAGCTGGCGGAGACGCTCCTGAAGCACACGAATCTCACGCTCGGGGGAGTCGCCCTCCATGCCTGGCATATCTAGATTTGCATCCCAAGGATCAAGAGGTGGCGGGCCGGCTCCAGCTCCCTTCTTCGGTGCTGGAGCTGATTGCTCTGTAGAGGGTGCAACTGGCACCCGACAGCTCACTCAGAGGTCTGCAGTGGGGCCATGGACTGACCCCGAAGAAGCTCAGTGAGTGTACGGATGGTGTCATTCTGATCCTGCTGTAGGCTACGCATCTCGTCCTGCTGGCTCCGTAGGTCCCCGATAGCCTGCAAACGTGGGCTCATGACCCCTAAGGAGGAAGAAGAGGGATGTAGTATCCTCTTTCCCTTATCACCGGACGGAGCCATGTCATCGCTCATTATGGGCTGAGATGTCAACTTGGTCGGATTGCAAAAATGTCACCGTTTCTTGAGGATTTGAAATGATGGAAACGTTTGACTCTCCGACCAAACATTTCACTAAGGAAAGTGCTGACGTCAACACGTGGATGCTAACGTTAGCATGACCTGAAGACGTCAGCAAGGAAAAATGTTGACATCAGCTTCCCTCCCTTTCTTTGACAACCCTCACGGTTGTTGCCTCGTAGCGAAGGGGGCGGCTACTCCGCAGCCGCCGCGCGGAAGCTCCGTAGCAGCTTTCACTCTGTTGTTTCTGCTGCTGCGCCGGCACTTGCAGTAGCAGCCACGCGGATGCTTCTGTAGCAATGGCAGAAGCTGCGCACTGCTGCTCTGTTGTAGCGTAGCTGAGCCTTGCTGCTGTAGCTACTTTGCATAGCGACTGTTGCGTGTTGCTCCCGCCGTGCGCTGCTGCCGCCGCGCGCTGCTGCTGCCGCCGCACGCTGCTGCTGCGCTTTTGCTACTGCTGTACGCCGCTGCTGCCCGTCGTCACCGCCGCCCCTACGAAGAGCTGATGAGCGTTGCTCCTGTTGCGTGCTGCGACTGTTGCGCACTACTGCTTTCGCGATCTGCTACTACTGCTGCCAGCCGCCGCCTGTCGCGGCTGTGGCCTACCGTTGCCCTTGGTGGCGCCAATGTTGGCAACTGCTAGCGGCTGCAGCCTGCTGCATGTGTCACCTGCTTGTACTGGCGGTTGCTGCTGATGCACTCTCACGTGGATGATGTTGCCGGCAGTCGGGTGTGGTCGGTAGGCCCCTGTGGATTAGAGATAGCGGTGACGCTCAGTGCTACTACTTTGCTGCGTCTCTGCTGTGCAACACGGCGAGAAGTGACTCATTGCTCCGATACCATGAGAAGATGCGTGGAAGCTTCCTAGCAACACAGCCACCGACTAGGCATGAGTGCGTGGTCCAACGGTGACGACAGTCACAAATCGTGTACACAACGGCAAGAGTCTGGCTAGGAGACACAAGGAAAAGTGTTAGAATGCTTCATTAGCATTTGTAGAGAGAAATGAAAAATGACAGGTCAATGGCATAAGTACCTGCAGCGGCGCACAGCAGGTGTCACACGCGGCAGCACACGATCTATTGTAAACCGGCTCAAAATCATTGTTTTGGCTGTAGCTTTGGATAGACATGTCAAAATGCTACACTAATTGAACCTAGACGTGCAAAATCGCAAGCCGGACGCTTCGACTGGTCACACGCATGCACCCGGCATCAAACGGTAGACATACAATGCAGGAAACGTGCAGGAGGTCTTGGACAGCGTCCAGAACTCTTGAACGGTCGTCTTTCAGCTCAAAGCTGGCATTCCATCACCAAACGATGCACCGGTACCATGAGGGTCTGCATCAAGGATCTGCACGAGTATGGACACGACCGAGTGGTCACAGTAAACTGTACAGGTTGACAGGAATGTCACGAATCACAACAGCATCCTATTAGCGACGGGGATTCACTCCACAAGTGGTTGTTCTCTTGAACGACAGACTTCGATTGCTACATGAAGAGTGCCACGACACAGGTCCAGGTGGACACTTTGGAGAGGACAATAGGCTGAAGAAGCTGGCAAAAAACTATTGGTGGCACAAGATGCAGTTTGCCGTGGCCAACTTCTACAAGTCCTGCGATACATGTCAACTGAACAAATCTCGTCACACACAGCCTCCCGGACTTCTGCAACCGCTCCCTATTCCAAAGGAACCATGGACCAACATCTCCATGGATTTTGTCTCATGATTCCTACTTACACTCGATGGATATGACGCAATCCTTATGGTCGTCGACAGGATTTCAAAAATGTCCCATGTCATTCTGACAACGACCACCGTCACCGCTGAAGGAACAACGCCGCTATTTCTAAACATCGTGCACCTACACGGCGTACTGAGAACCATCACAAGCGACAGAGAAGGTCAATTTGCCAGCCGTTTTTGGCACGGAATAATGACTCGTTATATCAACAAAATTCAATTTTCAACGTCATTTCACCCTAAAACCGACAGTCAAATAGACACGGACAAATCAGATGCTTGAACACATTCTCCTAACATTATGCGAACCTCCTGGACCGGATTGGACACAAAAATACCCGACCACCGAAATCCTATTGAATTTGGCAGGTTCCATAGCAATAGGTAAAACTTCGTTTGAAGTGGTGTATGACAAACTTCCCGCCACACGAGCCGGACTTCAAAGTCGAAGCAACACTCACGTAGCCGACGTCCAATGCCACGACTTCTCTACCATATGGGGGAGAACACGGTTAATCCTTGCAAAAACACAAGCAATGATGAAGCAAGCATTTGACCGACATCGTAGCGACGTGTGCACCGCTAGCAACAAAGCCCTTCTCAACTCGGCAAACATCAAACTCCGCAGAGCCGGATAATCAAGGCTCAAATCCCGATGGTTGGGAGCGTTTGAGATCGAATGCATGCAAACCCCCGTGGTTGCGCGACTCAAATTCCTCGACACTAATGCAAGTTCATCCGGTGTTCCATATCAACAGACTAAAAAACTACCAAGACCTCGGAGAGTGTTTGTTTGTGTGTCACAGACACGTGTTGACCTCTGGCTCGCTGCACATTTCACACATCACCAATGCAGGTGAGTGAGAGAGAAGAGACGTTGCAGCCAGCGTGTTCCCCGCCGCCAAGACGTGGTTGTGAGCCATAGAACTCACAGTGTTACAATCTCTCATGCTCTTCTATTGCATGCAAACTCTGAGCTAGGATTCGTCCCACCCGGGTTGGTACTCATTGTGAATACTGTGTTGCCTGAGTTTGTACGACCGACAAAAAGTGCAAAAATGTGCGGATCAAGCGCTGAGCTAGTGCAAGCACGCTGCTCGCTCGCTCGCTTTGATTCCTCTCACTCTCCTGATAAGGACCACCTCGTTGTCCATTGACTTTAACATTTGCGACTGCAAAACCCTCGTGCGTGCCATGTCTCTTGCTACTCTCTAACATCCATGAGATCTTTCTAGCCTTGATTCCTTGCTGTCTCACTGCTTTTGCCATGTCCTACTGGTATCAGAGCAATCAGTGAGTGCATGCATTTCTTCTAGTCGCAACCGATCTGGGAAGTGGGTCGGTTCACCGTCACCGCCGCTCGCGCCTCCACTGTCGCCGCCATCGCCACCTCCTCCGGTTCTGCCGTACTAGGGGCGTGTGTCGTGCGGGTGTCCTCCGGCCACAGTGCCATCAAAGGCATAGGACAGTGGCTGGCCTCCGTGTGTCTTCGCAGCCTGGATAGGCTGCAAGCTCCTTGCGCCACGAGCCGCCACCCCCGCTACTGTTCTTCGCCATAGTAGCACCAACAGTCCTTGCCGTAGCAGAGATTTGCTGAACTCCATGTATCTAGTGGACCGGGAAACTTCACCATGTATTGCCATTGCACGCCCGCATCTCGCCTCTCCATAGCAGCACCGTACCTGTTCTAGTTTAGAAGCAGCAACAGACACTACATTGCCGTCCCTCATTTGACTCAGCAGTGCCAATGACACTTGTCTCCACTACATTGGTGGAGGCTGTCACTGTGGCCTTGTGACTACTCTCGTCGCCACTTCCCTAGCCGTAGTCTTTCCCTCACCCCCGACCTCCCACATCTCTTGGCAGCCGCAACCTACACCACAGCAATAGCACCACCAACACCATCGACACCAGCTGTAATCAAAGCAACCGGTCTCTTACCTCAGCCACTCCGGTGGCAACAACGGCCACACTGGCTCACAACGAGTCCACATCCGCCGCCACGCCCGCACCCTACTTCGAGGATCGCAGCGCGAGTCGTCAGGGGCGGCATCATTACGGCGCGATAGTGCGGTCTCCTCCATCGGACTGCTCATCTCGGCCTCGGCGTCATTCGGTGAGAGATTCTCCTACCCTTACCCGAGACACATCGAGGGGGAGCGAAGTTTCTCCTTCCGAGACTGCGGGCGCAAGCTTCTTCGCCTGCCTCAACAGCAACGTAGCCTCTGCATTGCTTGTTGTTACTAGAGTTGCCTATGCTGCCATAGAAGTCGCCACTTCAGCAGCAGCCACCTTTGCGGCCGCGGCCAGGGCATCCCGTGCTCTTGCAACTGCTTCAGCAGGCCGTTCTACCAAGGCCTAGACCAAGGCCGGTGTCGTCATCGGGCCCATTGCTAGAGTAGCAACTGATATCTTCACACAGGACTCCGCCGCCGCATCGTCGATCGCCTCCAACATTGCCTTTGCTGCGTCTGCTACCGCATCCGTAGCAGCATCCATTCGCTCCTCCACCTCTACAGCAACAGCACCACCATTGTCAGGATCATCTACGGCTGCTAGTGTAGTGATTGCTGCCATCTCTATGACTGTTGCTCTAGTGACCCTAGTGGCAACGTCGATCGCTGGTGCTCTTACATTAGCGGTCCCTGTAGCGTCCACTGTAGCAGTGCTTGCTGATGTAGCATCAGCCTCCATCACACCTCTCCTTGCTTTTCTCCGCCCTTCCCCTCTGGTACCCACCCCCTGACTACTGCTCCATATCCTTGCATACCGGTGGTCTTTGCTTCTCTGCTCTGCATCTTGTTCGGGTTGGAATTGCGATTTGTCCTGCAATACCTTCTTCACGTGCTTAAGGCACTTCCCTTTTCTCACGCCCACTGGGACGGGGGAAACTCTACCAAAATTTTCCGGCAGAGCCCCCTTGTTTGTCACCATGCCTGGTGACAACGAGTCGATAATCGCAGATTAAAGCGGCAGCTCAATCACGCGCTTGAGGCACAGTGTGAAGCTGAGGATCGCCTCAAGCTTGCAGATAAAAACCGCACTGCTTTTGCTGATGTGGTTGCTGCAATTGTCCTTAAGCGCCCACCCATTGCGTTTGTCACTGCCGTTGCTGGCTCCACTGCTAGTACCAACTCTGGTGCATCTTCCCATCCCTCTACTGCTGGCAATCCCTCCTCAGCGCGTCCTGCTGGCACGTGTGCCCCTATCCCACGCCAACATGACTTCTTCTTGCAGTCGCCTGATCTCACCCTAGGCCTTGCATTCTCCTCTTGGGAAGTCCACTTCAGAGCGTGGGCACAAGGCAAGCTTCTTTGGGAGTACTACTTCCCTTCTGATCCAGTTGCTAACCTGCCTTTTGTCCCTGCTTCTGCTGAAGCTGCTCATGCCGTTTGCGCTTTCATTCCTCCTGTCCCTGAGCATCTCGTGGACAATGTTGGCACGTTCAACGCGGATCCTGCTACTGGTCGCGATCCTGACCCTGTCAGTGTCTACTCTATGTTCCGTTGTCGCAGCACCATCATTGGTCAGGCTGCACAGAGTGCTCACACCGTGCAGTTCAGCACGCAGCTCATGCGTGCTGACAAGTCCGCTGATGCCTACTCGGCTCGTGGGCTCAAGCTCCTTTGTGAGCTCGGTGATGCTGCCCTTGGACAGCTGTCTTCTGTCCTCACCATGGTCAACGAGCTCATTCCTGAGCTCTCCGACCTCCTTCGTGATGTAAAGGCTGATGAGCTGTAGCGCCTCACCTCCCAGCCTGTTCCGGCGAAGTCACCTCTTGGAGTAGGGGCACTCTGGGACTTAACCGCAGAGCGCCTTGTGGCGTGGTGGACTAGTCTCCAGAACAAACGACTCCACCGCTTTGCTGTGACAGGTGTCGCCTGCCTGACCACTGCTTCACCCCTTGCCACAGCCTTCTCATCATCCACCTCTTCTTCTTCCTCCTCATCCTCCTCTTCCAGCTCCACTGCCACAGCCCTTGCCTCTCAGGGACCTGGCCGCGGCCGTGGTCGTGGAAAGGGAAAGGATAGATGCCAAGAGAAAGTATCTACTTCCTCCTCCCGGAGCCCCGGTGCTGTAGCCTGCACTACATGGACTTCTCTACTAGTCGTGGTATTGGCACCGTGTCTTTGTGTCTGTCTGGTCGCATTGTCCTTCGTGGCATCAAGTGTGACAAGTTGTACTGTGTTCCTCTGTTCACCTCGCCTTCGTCCTCGGTTGGTGCTGCACTCCTCCATGTTGCCCCCTCTCTCTCTCTCCTGATCTTGTCCATCTCTTGCATCGCCTTCTCGCACAAGTGCACACTACTTCATCTTCAACCTTCTCTAGGCCTGTCACCTTCTACTTCCCTTGCTTCGTGTCCCTCTGACTGCCTTGACTGTGGTCAAGGCAAGATGCATCGATCCCCTTTCTCTAAATCTTAGTCTCAATCCAGTCATCCTCTTGACCGTGCGCATGCAAACGTCATGGGTCATCTGCCCCATGACCTTCTTGGTGACATTGGTCGTTATGTTTTGTGTCTCACTGACAATTTTTTCCGCTTTCACTTGGTCTTTGCACTTCTTCACAAGAGTGATTTCTGTCCCAATATTCAAACTTGGCTTGCCCAGGCGGAGCGCGCCTGCTAGCGCTCACTGCGCATCTTTTGTAGTGATAGTGGCGGTGAGTTTCTTGGTCCCACTGCCTGCTTCCTTGCATCCAAGGGGGTGTGTTTGGAGACCTCCACTCCTTACACACCCCAACAAAATGGTGTCTCAGAACGCTAGAACCCTACCCTCACTGACGGTGTTCGGACGCTCCTGTCTGAGTGTGGCCTTCCTCTGCTCTTTGCCTTTGAGGCTATGAGCTATATGACTTGGGTGTGGACTAGGGTTCTGCATGGGCTCCTTCCTCGTTCTTTCACACCCGTCGAACGCTGGTCTGGTGCTCGCGCTGACCTTTGGCTTGCCTGTGTCTGGGGTTTCATCGCCTCCGTCTGGTTGCCTGATGACTTGCACGATGGCAAGCTGTCCCCACACGGCCGTCTGTGTCCGTTCTTGGGCGTTTCGTCTCAGTCCAAGGCGTGGCTAATCTAGGACCCTGTCTGCCAGCGCGTCATTGAATCGCGCAATGCGTTATTCTTCAAGTCCGTGTTTCTCTGTGACCTTGGTCATCTTTTGTCGGCTACCTCCCTTGTTCCACTCTTGGCTGGGGGGGAGCCGGTCCGGTCCCTCCTACCGTCTCTCCTGCAGCAACCTCTCCTTCTCCACCTTCCCCTCTTCAGTTGTCCGGCATGCCGCCAACCCCTGTCTCGCCTATGCCCCTGTCGTCTGGCTCGGCCAGCACATCGCCCTCTCCGGCCACCCCTTTGTCCTTGTCTGCCCTTGCGTCTGTCCCAATATCTGCCTCCTCCCCGTCAGCAGCACATCATGTCATCCCTGACGTGTCGCCGGCCTCCCCTGTGTCTGTCAAGACCACTCGCCCGGTGCTTGTCGAGCCCACTCGCCCTGCACCGATTTCACCCTTCGTCCGCGTCGGACGTTTTCGTGCACTCCCGTAGTGCACTTCTAGCTTCTTTGTCCCGTCCGACCGCCCATCTCGGTCTTAGACAGCTAAGGTTGCCGACGTGTCGACAGGCATGGATGCACTGGGCCTTGCCATTGGGGTTGTCCATCCCTAGGCCAGACATTGCTCGTCTCCGAGCGCGCTTGTGCAGTCGCTGCTGCTGCCGCCACCATCGTCGCTTGATGTTATGCAGCCACATGTTGTGTAGTTCTTCCGGAAGAGCTTACCATAGCTCGTCAAGCACGCATGTCTCCCGATGCACAGTAATGGGGAGCCGCATTGCGCGACAAGCTGAAGGCTCTGAACGACCACGTTGTGTACGAGCTCGTTGACCTACCTCCAAGGCACAAAGCCATTGATGCGCGCTGGGCATTTAGGCATAAGTAAAAGCCCGACGGGACCCTTGACAAGTACAAAGCTCGGCTCACAGCAAATGGATTCTCCCAAGTCCCAGGTGTAGACTTTGACGAGACATTCGCGCCTGTTGGCCGCTACACCACTGCTCGCGCCCTGCTTTGTCTTATCGCTCAGCACGATCGGGAGCTTCAGCAGATGGATGTCAACAACGCCTTCCTCCACGGGCAGTTGGACGAAGAAATCTACATGGTCCAGCCCCCTGGGTTCTCTTATGGGACCAATAGAGTCTGGCTATTTCGGAATGTGATGTACGGCCTGAAGCAATCACCTCAGTGTTGGAACCAAGAAATCATGTCCACGCTTGAGAGCAGCGGCTATCGACGGAGTACTGTCGATCCCTCTATCTTTGTCACGCCTCCGTCAGCCCCATTTGTCGTTGTTCTTTTGTATGTTGATGACTTGCTGATCGCGTCACCCCGTCCCGACACCGTGAAGGCGGTCAAGTCACTCCTTCAGTCGACCTACAAAATGAAGGACCTAGGACCAACTCGTGTCTTTCCGGGCATGGAGCTAGAGTGAGATCGTTGTGGTCTCCACATTCATCAGGCTACCTACGTTCACAGCCTGGGGGAGTGTTTTGCTTCCCTCTTTGAGATAGTGCCCACAACGTCAACGCCCATGACCCCAGCTGGATAGCGGATGCGGAAGACACTAGATGTTTCAAAGCTGGGGGAGGCGGTTGACGTCACAGACTATCTTCGCGTGATCGGCTCTCTCATGTATCTAGCTACTACGACTAGGGCGGACGTAGCCTTCTCCGTGAACTTTCTAGCACAGTTCTCCATGTGTCCACGAGCACGACACTTGGAAGCTACACTACGTGTCATCACATACGCCCTCTCCACTGCCCGTACTAGTTTGTGCTATCTTGCACAGTCATCAGTCGTGGTTGATGGCTACATTGACAGTGACTGGGCACATGACGATGATGCATGCAGTCGCACTGGCTACATCTTCCTGGAGGGGGGGATAGTTATGCCTTGGAAGAGCGAAAAACATGGCTGTGTGGCTCGTAGCTCTAGCGAGGTTGAGTACGTTGCATTGGGCACTGGCACGTGTGAGAACATTTGGTTGTGTCACCCCTTGCAATAGTTGCGCGTTCCTATTCGTTGCATCACTCTTCGCTATGAAAATCAAAGCACCAAGGCTATTATTGAACATAACGGCATGCACCACACTCGCACTAAGCACATCAATACTGAGCATCATTTTGTTCGTGAGAGAGTGGCTGCAAGTGATGTCCAAGTCGTCTGGGTTGACACACGACAGCAGAGAGCTGACTTCCTCACGAGGGCGCTCAGCAGCAACGTCTTCAAGGCTGCAGTCCACGCTGTTGGCTTGTTGTGTGCACGTAATGTGCCCGGTTGAGCCCCTGTCTCCGTACATATGTGTGTTCTATCATGTTAATCACATTCTATGACGCTCATGTGTGTGTGTGTAGTGTGCGTCGGCTTTGGGTCATGGGGGAGTGTTGGTTTGTGTGTCACAGACACGTGTTGACCTCTGGCCTCGTTGCAAATCTTACACATCACCGATGCAGGTGATCGAGAGAGAAGAGACGTTGCAGCCGGCCCGTTCCCCGCCATCTAGACGTGGCTCTGAGCCATGGAAGTCAGTGTTACAATCTCTCAGGCTCTCCTATTGCATGCAGACTCTGAGCTAGGATTCTTGCCTCCGGGTTGGTACTCATGGTGAATACTGTGTTGCCCGAGTGTGTACGACACAAAAAGTGCGAACAGTGTCAAATCCGTTATTGTGCGGATCAAGCGCCGACCTAGAGCGAGCATGCTGCTCGCTCGCTCGCTTCGATCGCTCTCGCTCTCCTGACAAGGACCACCTCGTCGACGTGCGCCTAACATTTGTTACTCCAGAACCCTTGTGCGTGCCATGTCTTTTGCCGCTCTCTAACAGCCATGAGGTCTTTCTGGCCTTGACTCCTTGCTCTCTCACTGCTTCTGCAATGTCCTACACAGAGAACTTCCCCGACTGAGATGTCCCTCCTCCTCCTCACGTCCAAGTGGACGAAGAAACGAAGTACGTCATCTGGGACATTCTTGGCCATCAAGGCAAAGCGACAGAATATCTTGTCAAATGGCATGGCCATGACGCTGCACACAACAGCTAGGAACTGCACGAAAACTTTTGAGACGTCGTTAATCTAATCGGCGATTATTTCCATTGTCATTGGGCCACATATGTACTTGTACCGAGACGTCAAGCGTAAATGGGGGGGAAGTGCAACATACCAGACGTACACGAACTCGTGATCTTTTCAAATGATTTTTTTGTTAGAAAAAAAATCCCATGACGCCGTGAGACCGCGATGTTCACATGTATGGTCGAGGGCAAACCGGCCATCTGCCCCCGTTCTCAATGAATCATCTTGAAACTTGCTGCTAATTGTAAATTGTTGAAGTGTCCCGTGTTTTGCGTCAAAACTTCTACCCTTTCATCCTACGCTCTTTTGGTATAACAGCTTTGTTGGGCATATCATTTGAGGGCAGACGTATGGACGGCGGAGAGACATGAAAGCGTTTTTCATAAGTGGGGACGAAAGATAATAGGTGCTTCGAAAGGGGGGGTATCCAAAGAACTGTCTATTTCAGTAGTTTCTTCAACCTCGGTTTCATTGCGGTAAAATCTTAAAGCATCTACACGGTTCCTTGAGTAGCGTGGAACAGCGCAAACAACCACCACGCAAAAACAGCGCGACTGCATCTTTGATATGTGCAATGGTGGAAGCCATAGAGTTGAGCGACTGAAAAAGAAGAAAACAATATATACTTGACGACAGAGGAACGAATCGTAGANGGGGGGGTATCCAAAGAACTGTCTATTTCAGTAGTTTCTTCAACCTCGGTTTCATTGCGGTAAAATCTTAAAGCATCTACACGGTTCCTTGAGTAGCGTGGAACAGCGCAAACAACCACCACGCAAAAACAGCGCGACTGCATCTTTGATATGTGCAATGGTGGAAGCCATAGAGTTGAGCGACTGAAAAAGAAGAAAACAATATATACTTGACGACAGAGGAACGAATCGTAGAGGTAGTATTCAATTAACTTGACACGATGCATGGTCCATGTCGCTGAAGGAACTGAAGGGGTTGGATCCGATTTCTACCATAAACTTACTCAAACCAAATGAGATACCGACATCGATACAGCCGCTCGATGCAATAGCCCAGAGGAGAAAAAGCATTTGCCCCATTAAGCCTTTCTACCAAGAACGACGAAGGTCGTCGATTCTACTTCATCGTCCAAAAAAACCAGTTCTGTTTCCGATTCAGTCGAGACTTGAGAATATGAATGTAGGGCATTCTTGGTGTGTCTAAAATTGATTTTCCATAGCAGCGGAGGCAGGAAAGCTGTGCCAATACTTTTCTTTTGCCAGGCCAACTTGATCTAATCGATTTGCTTCCATCCGGGCCTTAAGATCGTTCTAGTGGATAAACACAGACGCGCCTGAAGGCTCCAGAAGAAGACGGGAACGTCTGCTTCCTTGGCAAGCTCTTCATCGATCATTTACTGCACAGTATCACTGAGGGATGTAATGCATCGAGGGTCTTCCTGGGATTTGATTCGATTAAAACGGTCGAGAACTCTATGGCCTCAAAACGAGCCCTTTCTTCATTTATGATGGCGAAAAAGTAGGTCGGTGCCTTCTGTTTCCGTCAAACACTATCAGGGAGTCACGAGGACGATTCGCCAAGAAGAAGATGCATTTTTTAATTATAAATGCTTCTGAAATGTCAAAATCTTATACTAATGCCCAGTCACCCCAATTTTCATCCATTACATGCTATGGTCGAACGGTCAATTCAGATCTCTCTTAAATCCTCTAGAATCCTTACATGCGAGTTTGAGCTTCACCGTTCTTCAGTCCGACTAGTGCTCGACCCTTGTATCTATCTGGGATCGATCTGTGATCCATTTTGTTAAACAAAATTCTTCCATTTTAATCAAAAGATAACTCGCACTCCACTTTGGAAAAACGTGGATAGCATGATTGTCACTTGTCACTTGTGCACTCCCACAAAAGATTATGTGTGGTTTCTCGAATGTTAGCTCTGACAACCAATATGATGTTTTGGTGTATGTATATGTACATATACATATACATACACATATACATGTACATAAACATGTACATATACATCTACATATACATATACATATACATATACATATACATATACATATACATATACATATACATATACATATACATATACATATACATATACATATACATATACATATACATATAC
>SZWC01014644.1:17559-44521 GCA_023375785.1 Penium margaritaceum
TTGAGACCATTGATGTTTTTTAGAGCGTAACCAGAGCCTTTTGGCTTTTTACGTCTAGGCCCATGGCCAACTTGACCACACACTCGGGTTTGACCACAAAAGTCATCACCGCTTGAAACCTTTTTCATAATGGTTAGCATGAAATTCCTCGACTTGAGGTTGTATGAAGGTTGAGTATGGTTTCTACACGTTGAGTTCCCTTTCTCTTTCATGATGCTGGGAATCTTCCATGCGTCACCTAGTGGCGTATTGGGAAAACAACCGACTCTCCCCTTTTCCACATGTACGAAAATGCAGATGTTCTCTTTTTCCAAAACTTCTAGAAACATAATGAAACTCAAACTGAGCTCCGTGGAACTCTTTGCGACTGTCAAAACCGGGTTTGTACAAGAAACTTTCTTGTTTTTACGGGTTAATCTAGGGTGCACAGACGGAAAGGCAAAGGAAAATCTGAGTCTTGAACTGGTGACCTGCCAGTTACGGCTTCAAATGACAATTGAGCTACTAGATGTAGGCGCTTCTTATATATTTTTCACAAAAGATAGCTAAAAGTTGAAGTTGCAGTCCGAGCTAGCGATATGTGAAGCACAAACCGTTCATTGAAGAGTAAAGATCTAACAATTTTGCAAATCACGGAGCTACAAGATACAAAGGTCTTGAGTAACTTCTCAATGAGCAATATTAAGATTATTCTTCGCCAAAATTTTCTACATCAGTGCAACTGTCAAGTCAAATATCCTTACAGAGTGGTTTACATTTGCATTGACTGTAGAAAGTGACACTTGCCTCTCATAGTTTGAGCCACAATCTTGTAGTATTTACCGAGTTTAATAGGAAATCAAATCTTCTGAAATCCGATGCTCAATGCATATGCATCTTTAAAAGTGACCACAAGGAGCTCATGCGTGGCTAGTCCATGTGGAGGCAAGGGGAGTGAGTGAGGTAGCAGTGTCAGAAGAGATGAATGTAACAACCTTTTGAATACTGTAAAGCTTAGGATTGTTCTGAATGAGTTTGCGCCAATTCTTGAGGATTTTGAAGAACTTTCCCGGGACACACTGTCCCAACAATCACCTCCGTAACGTAGCATCAATTGTCATATAGACTTGAGCCCATGATCAGACCAATGGTCAAAGGACCTACATATTGAGCAAAAAAACATTGACCAAGCTAAGAAACAAGTAGACAAGGTCAATAACTAGGGGTTTATCATGCCATCCATGCCACCCTATGTGGCACCTATGCATTTCATTGAGAGAAAAAACCCGAAGAGATGTCGATATGTGTGGGCTGCATGATATTGAACAATATCACCATAAAGAATCCCTATCCTCTTTGAAAAGCAAATGAAATTCTTGTCTAACTATAAGGAGCAACAATTTTCAACGAGATTTTCCTACAAAGCGCTTGTTTTCAGATCCATGTATCTAAAAAGGATACCGAAAAGACACATGCCTTAGGGACACTTTGAGTTCACGATTATGCAACTTGGACCAATGGATCTCCACATAATTCTTCTTGCTACCATGAACAACAATTTTTTCATTGTACCTCAATGACTTACGTGCCATGTATCTTGATAGAATTCTGTTGTACACGTGCACACTAAAGGAGCACACTGGACATCTTGAGACAGTTCTAGAGTTTTCACTGTTGTGCGTAGACCATTTTTAAGGTTAAAAGTGGTTGTTAAATGTCTATTGGTAACTTTGAGTACTCGAGGCTCAAGTTTCGAGGAGCTTACAGCTCGGAAACATATAATGGACTAGAGTCTACTTGAATTCTATTTTGAAAGGTATCTGTGGCCGGAATCTAGGTGAAAGGAGTTTCGCGATAGGAAATCCATTGGGTAACTCTTCCTCCACTCTTCTCTTGGTGCTAGGACCCTATTCCAGCATGGCAATGCCACTTGAACAATTAGGGAAAGGATTATTGTTTTGTGTCCATGCCCTATGATGACTACGTCCGTCTGTGGCATTGTTTGTCCCAGCCAAAATAGCTGACGCGACCATTTTCTCCTCCTCCTTGGTCTACACTTTCTGAGGACCAGAGCTATGTAAGAAAAAATAAATATGGGTTTTGGAAACCCTTGGACGTTGGATATGGACATCGAAGGATAGCGTAAACCGTCAACTCAGTTTGTAGCAAGAAAAGAAATATTTTGACCAGATCGTCCAAACGCCACATGATCAGCAGAGAGAGCAAGACAGCCGAGAGCTGGGAGACGTAGCCTTTGAGAGCATAGAGCTGAGAGCCGAGAGCTATAGCTCCATCACGCCTACTGAGAAAAGAAAAAGAAGTTTTGTAGCATAACGACCCCCATGTGTCCAACAAGTCTGCCGAGTGAGTGAGCGAGTATCCGCAAGCTGCATATGTTGAGAGGGGTGCTGTCATCCCAGGGGATGGAGAGGAGGGGTCTCCTCTCCCCCCTCCAATGAGGAAGCAAAATTCCCCTCCCCATCCTCATCCATAGAACAAAAGGAGATGAGGGGGACGGACTCCCTCTCCTCCCCTGCTCCAACACCGTTGACGATGCCAAAGGGGGGGAGAGGGACAGACTCCCTCCCTTCCCCCTTCAGCATGGCATTGATGGTGCCAACTGGGAAGAGAGGGATTGGATTCCCTCTCCCCCCTCCCACAATGCCAATGGCATCAAAGGGGAGGAGAAGTAAAGATTCGCTCTCCCCCCTCCATGGAACCGTCGACGCCAAAGGGGAGAGGAGGGACAGAAGTCCCTCCCTCTCCCTTCCATGGAACAAACGATGCCAAAGGGGAAGGGTGATGGAAGAGTCTCCTACCCCCTTGTCTATGGCACCAATGGCGCGAATGGGGATGGCTAAGGGTAGATTCCACCCCCCCTCTTGTCCATGGCGACAACGACGCCATGGAGGACGGGTGAGGGGAGATTTCTCACCCCCCCTAATCAACTCGATGAACATTGGATTCTGAGGATAGGACTGGATGAAGCTCAAACCTAAGTGGTTGGAGGTATTTTTGATGACATGGTTACAAAATCATAATGTTTCAAGTCATTGTCTCCCTCATAGCATGACAATCCACATAGTGTCCCACGTAGTCCAACTAAAAGCCTACCAAAACCTAACAGGGCACTTCCATAACAGAGATATGCCTCCGCCACCACCTGTCAAAACGCACAAAAGCACAGAGTATGCAGCTAAAGATTCTTGGACCCCGTCATTGAGGAAAAGTGACAAGGTATGAAATCAAGTGGTTCTTAGATTTGACAAGCTACAATGCATCACACGACAACAAGGATACCTATGATAACCTATAGTAAAGCAATCACCATGATGACGATTATCTTAGCTAGCATCACCTACCCCACTGATGTTTACTTTTGATAATACTTATGTATCCCCCAATCTTGTTGTGGAATTTGAATTCATCGTCTAAAGTTTATAGTATCACCTAATCAATTCCAAAACTCTGCAAAATGGATGTTGTTTGACGACCCGGGTGTGTTGCCATGCGTTGTCTAAAAAATATAACACCATCAGTGGTCCTACGTGAAAGATTTCAGTTTATTTCATTCAAGCACTTCTGAGCATGCTCAATGCACAATCAGAATTCAGGCACGTATGGTTGTAGGAAAATGACAAGGAATCGTGCATTTAGAGTGCACAATTACTTAAAACAGAAGCAAATCAGCCACATCACACAACAACTTTGTCCTCTTCCTCCACTTCCTTGCTACAGAAACAGAGCTCGCCAACATGGGACACAGCTTCACACTGAAAATCTGGAGTAAAGACACATGGAAAGTTCACCTCCGCCTTTGATGATCTCCTCACTAGCGATGTGCTGCTAGGCAGCATACAACCATGCACAAGCCTTCTCTTTGAGGATGCCCATGCCAACTTGGATGAGCAAGCCTTGAGCAGTGTGGGCAATACCCCATGCCACACTCTTCAAGCTTGTTCTTCAAAGGGCACATGATACCGACGTCACATGGCTGTGCTTTTGACGAGCAACCAGGCGGGATGCAGCGGCTGGGGATGTAAGAGAAGTTGTTAGACAGCCATTCCTGGAAGCTTGCGCATGAATGTGGACGCAACGCATCCAGGATGAGTAGCACATCCGCACTACCAACCGAGATGTTCAGTTTCTTGCACATGCAATGGTAGTATGGAACTACGAGGCTCCAAACCCAATCAAGTGTAGTCTTCCCATTGCCCCAGTGATTTGGCGTAAATGTGAGATTCGTGCCAAAATCAAGCAGTTTCTCTGCGTGTGAACAGCGAGGGAGGCAACGCTTGGACTTCCCACCAAAGATGATTTGCAGCGGTAACATCTCCCCAGTCATACTGCATGTGACAAGCGCAGTTATCTGGCGCTTGTCCTCTAAACCGATGATGCCAACGTCCTTGCTCTGGATGGGCGCGTACGTGTTGTCTGTCAATGGCATAAGTTGAATCCCTATATGGTCTACGTTCAGCAAGAAGAAAGATTTGATGCCGTAGATCTTTGTCATGATAGCAGCACGGAGGTGAAATTTTAGCACGCGCTCCTCCCAATCGGCGGGCAAATTTTACGCTGCCGTCATACTACACCGCCAGGACCACCCCACCTCTCCCCTGAATATTTTACAAACCCACTGATGTCCAACAGCCCGTGGTCCCAACACCTCCGACATGTCTGGGACGTGTGCAGTGACGACCTCACGGACATGCTTCCAAATTGTCTTGGAGTTGAGGGCGTTTCCAGCGGCACTTGCTGCTCTAGTTTTCTGTTTTATGACGTCGACGATGTCAGGGCGAGAAGCAAGCCAAACCTTGTTGCCACTTTGTCCCTACTTCCACTTGCAGCTGACAGAGATGGAACTGATGGAGCTACGCGGAGGGCGGAGATGACTACATCCTTGTACTGCATTTTTTGGATGAGAGAGCTGGGCTCAAACCACCATACCACGGTCAATGGTGCGAGTTGATCGTAGACACGGCGCCCCTCAAGGGTACGGAAACCTTTACGAAGATGCTTGACCACCGCATACGCCATCCACTTCAATATCATGGCTTTGTAAATCTTGAAAAAAGGCCTATTGCCAAACAAGTCAGTGTACCGGCCCCTTGGCACCCGTGGATGTCCCGCTGCCACTTGATGTTGACGTTGTTGCTCTGGACACCTGGAGTGCCATGCACTTGGTGTCTGTACTGTCGTCACTGACGTGGTCGTCCATGTCAGTGCTGATGCTGCTCTCGCTGCTGCTTTCAACGGCGATTTTGCTATCACTGTCGGTGCCGGTGGCAAAGCCGTTGTCACTCGTTGCATGGCTGTTGTTGCTGGAGCTCTTGTGGATGCGGTGAGCACCACTTTTGCACTGTGTGACTGGTGCACGGCACACCGGGTGTGTCAGGATGAGATCCGCATTGATGCGGTCCCGACGTTTATCTGATCGTCTCTAGTAGTTCACGTCTACTGTTTTGGGCGAATCTGAGACTGAGCGTGAGCTTTCTGGTCGCCTCACGCTATGTGAGCAGGAATTTAGAGACAGTCAGTTTGCAAAGGGAATAACGCCGTTTTGCGTTAGTTTTTGAGCATAAACATGATCACAACATTTATAGGGCTAGTCATGAGCTTTCTAGCACACTAAACCGCGCGCAATTCGGCCAAGCGTAGCTCAAGTTATGCTTGCCGAAGCGCAGGTATCACCCACCACAGAAGCGTGACGCCGCCACTCGCCGTGGCGCCTTCGTTCACGTGCGAAGCGCCTTTCCTAAGGCGCATATCCCATTGCACATGGTGTGGGGGTCCCCTGCACTGTTTCCACGTACCCTACCCACTTTTGGGTCGTGTTTGGTGATGGGGTGTGACGAGGTTCGAAACCTGTCCGTGGACCTGCAGTCAGAATTTTGACGAAGTCCCTGAGTAACAAAACGTACTACTGAGTTTCGGACGCCGAGCCAGGTTTTTGGCTAAGTCCCTCAGTAACAACCTGCACTACTGGATCCGGTGGATGATCCACCTGATCAGGCGGATCATCCACCGCACGCCTCGGCAGGCCTATCGGAGCATTTTCTCTAGATGGTGTTTTTGTTACTCGGTCCGGTCGATTATCGACCGGATTTCGAGTCGCAGCCGGCTCCCAGAGCCGCTGCGCATACCCCAACTTTGGAAGGCCATATCTCCCTCGATACTTGTCCGATTCCGGTGAAAAAACTTTCACCGGATTCAGGAACTCGTCAAATTTCAGGGGCAATCCTCTATTTCAGGATCCGAGCAATCTTCAAGTCGCTAGATCCGCCGGAGCGGCGTTTCCACTTTCTGGCGGCTCGTCGGTGCCTCCCGGCGCCGCACTTGGGCATGCGGAGGGGCAATTTTTCAACAGGATGGACGTTGTTGTCAACGGCTTTTGCCTTCCCCTTCTCGGCGTACGTTGGTGGATGGCCAATGTTGTTGAAAGGACCTTGTTTCAGATCTGGAGTGCATGGCGGCTGACTCAGCTGCTTGCCTTTGCCAGCAGCTTCATGGTCTTGTCAGACAGCCAACGCGTGCATCCAAGTGACGTTGACGAGTCGACGTGTCGTTGGCGTAGATGACGAGTGGAACGTTGGCAAGCAAAGGAGAAAGGCAAGGTGACGGAACCCGGTTCTTTGTCATAGGTAGGCTTGAAGGTCGTCGCATGTTGGGGCAATGCCATCATCAGACGCAATGGTTTGAAGCTTGCGTGGCCGACCAACAGGCCTCCTGGGAGGAGGCAGACGTGCTGGAGGATCTTGGCGGACAGAATGCAGGAGTCGATCCAAGACGAGTAGTGATGAAAAGTAAAAGAGACAGATGGAAGCACAATTGCCCATCCCTTGATTGTGCAATGCACTTTAACTCAGCTGACAATGAGGCGGACCAGATCGATGTTTAGGAGCGCTAGTTGAGATGTTCAAATCATGAAGTACTTTGCGATTTGGCGGATTCATCCCAACGACCACTGAATGGATCCGCAGGTCCATTTATTCATTGTGTGCTCTTTTGCACGCACGCGGAATTGTGATCCCGCAAACAACAGAACGACACACAATCTGCCACCGACATTATGCGCTTGGAGTTTTCCGAATTCGATGACAGTTCTACAGATACCAATTTCAACAAAAGTTTAGGTCCCACCTAAACAACTTCACCAGGAAAACCCATAAACGGAAGATCCTTTAATTCATGTCAAGCCCATGGTCTGAATTAAAGATCAGTAGGGTCTGAATCACAATACGTCAGGACATGGTAGCTAAACGGAGGGGATTTTCACCTTGCTGACATGCACCATTTCCTAAAATCTGCACGTGGGTAACACTTTCCTTACAATTATGGTCCACCGGATTTTTATCCCATTTGGTGGAGTTTTACGTACCCTGACATCTGGTGTTTTGATTTCCAAGGGTCTCACATGTTCAACTACTTTCTGGAAGTATCGACCGAAGCATTACAAACTATTCCAATTTTTCAATATCATTCCCTCAAGTCCGTAACAACTTTGGAATTTTATACAGAAGGACCCCAAAATTCTCAAAATCTCCCAAAATTTTGGTGGATTTTCTTGAAGCAATCTCTTTGGATGCGATGATGCACACGTCGCTTGAATCGAGCATCCAGGATCTTGAGTATGCCTCATTCTTGTTCTACTACTTCTAACCTTGTTTCTTTTCTGTTCTAATTTTCAGAAATCATACTTCTTCTTTCACCTCCAAAACTACCACAAAACCTTTCCCTGTTGCTACATCCCTGACGTGCATGATTCCCATAATCGCACACGCGGGTATTGCTATCATTGCATTCAAGACCTGCCGCACGTGGACCTCCAGATTTTCCCGCCAATTGGTTGAGGGCATGTTCTCCACATACCCCGACGTCAAGTATTTTCCTCCTAGATATGCCCACAGATGCGACCACTTTCTAGAAGTTTCAACAAAACTATTGTAAATCGTATCGATGTTTCAATGGTGTTTGGTCAACTTCTCAACAGCACTAGACTTCTTCTAAAGACACGCCTTGACATTCGCCAAACCCCTCGACTTCTGGGCGGAGTTCCTCAAAGCATCCTCATACAACACGGCGTCAAATATGTTGTGCCAAAGATCCCAATTATCCCTCATTCTTGTGTTTTGTATTCAATCAATGTGCTTAAAAGTTCCAACACTTGTCATCGCAGCACACTTACTGCTGATTATAGAACATCCAGTCATCCTCGTTCCTCAATTCCTTTTCTACTCCATGTCTCATCATTGAGAACCATCCAGGTTTCCTTCGGTGTAACACGTGGTATCAGAATGCAACGGTGCTGGACGGTGCTAAAGAGTCAACGAATTTACTCCTAGGCAATAACTTTGTAGGAGTATTCACTGTATCTTGGCTTTCTAGAAGATTGCATACCTCATGACGAACATGGTGAATGGAGTGAGCACATACATCAACAAGCAGCTTTAATTGAGGAAGACTTTAGCAATGGAGGATCAGTAGGACATACAGAAAATGAAGCACCAAGAGTAGGCTTTGCATCCAATGGCGCATCTCTGAAAACTCTGATGGCCAATCCGATGACGGGCCCTTGAGCTCGGTGAAACCTTTCGCCTCCATCATTTTTCGTCAAGGCAGCACCTGACGTGATGAGAGGCACTGGCCAACAAGCTTGTAACAAGAAACATTTGTACTGGAAATTATTGAGACTTGAGAGCCTGAAAAACCATCTGATCTAGCAACTCACAGCGGCTATGGAGGAGCATCAAAATACGCACGCATGAGAAGCAGTGCTCACTGAGAGAGAAAAACCAACTCTCGAGTGAACCCCAAATCATGACGACACTTTTTGCAGCCTTTCAATCCTACAATTTTCAAAGGTATCATGGTTTGGATGTCGCTGAGGAGGTTAAAGGTATACTTCACCACTTCTGGTTCAATAACAACAAAAAAGACCTTGTAGCCTCACTTCTGCGTGGCAACGTATTGAATTGGTGATACAATCTATATACCATCATTAGGAGACCAGTAGAGCTTCATGAATGGCTCTTGGGGCGCTCTCACGTCATCAACTACATGTGTTTTACCTCTCATGTAGACAAATCCAATGTGGCACAACTCTTTCAATCCTGTGGAGAAGTAGCTGGATTTTGTGCAAGCCATCCTTGCCCTTTTTAGGAAGCTGAATGGAAAAGCTGACGCACAGTGAAATTTCCAATTCTTACATCATTAGTGCAACATGGTAAAACATAGTTGTATTTTCTGTGAAATCATTACCAGAAGTGATATCGAACCTAATGAACTCTGTTTTTACTACAACAATGGCCTCAAGCACAATATTCAAAACACAATTGCAGTATCTTGGCATCCAAGCTGACCGTCGACAAACATTCGTAGTAGCTGATTGCATTGAAAGGGCTGAATACAATAACCAGATCCAATGATCATATGATTTGTGAATTCAAAGTTGAAAAAACTATCATGGCAGTGGAAAGACACAGTTGACAGTTTTCCTCACTTCGATGGAGACTGACACCGTAAATCAACGCGACCAAAAGTTATGTTTGACTTGCAAAAGACGGGTCACATCGCGCACGATTACTGGAGGTGATTGAAGCAGGCACAAAAGGAGGGGAAGTCGTAGAGAAAATGAGGGGTAAAGAATTAGAAAAAAAATGAGTAGAAAGAAAACATTTGATGTCGTCAAAATGGTTGGTGACACCTGATCATCCATCCTTACGGCTCCCAACATAGCAGATGAGGTTTTTTTCTTACTACGAAGTTTGACGAGGGATACATGGACAATTAATCTAAGGTTCTACTGTAGGTGAAATCGAGGGTTCAAAAAGTCACAAATAAGAATGGAAATTACTAGATATAGGAGCTTCTGAGAGATCTGTTAGCATCAAGATGCTTTGGAGTATAGTTTTGATGACTGAACCAGGATTTTTTGGAGGTAAGCCATCCACAGATGACTGAACATCCGTTGACTTTGCGAATCACTCTGACTACAGATTATGAACATGCAGGATGTAATGGTCTGGAGAACCTGTCCATTAAGCAACCATAACATTATCCCTGGATGAAATTTCCTATACCTTCACAATCTTCACGTGCACTAATGCAGTGATGAAGTCTACATGGGCATCCATGGGAGAAAACGGCACCTGTCTTTGATCGAGTTACCCACGATGTTGTAGTGGTTATGAAAAGTAGTAGAGGAGGAAGCATTAGAGGAATTGGCAACAGTCGCAAGCTAATGCACACAGCCAATATCCTTGGATGAGACCTTACAGTACATGCAACATGGAACACAATCATAGCTAGTTGAGGTGGAACTTAAGGAAGTAAAGGAAATTGTAGTAGCAAAAGCGATAGCATCAGCCTCATTGGCCTTGATACCTGAGAAGGTTGCAGGTGTTCCAAAGGAATTCACATCACTCATAAAGGATTTTGAAGGGGTTTGCTCTTGTAACTACCTCAAGAACAACCTCCCCACCACAGTTTCGACCATCAGATTGACCTTAGGCCGGGCAGCATGCCGACGGTCAAGGGAACCTGTAAGATCAGCAACCATGAGGTACTTTATCTAAAATATAGTTGAATGGCATGATCAGCTAAGGTTTTGTCAGGCCATCCACGTCACCATACACTCCGCCTATACCTTTTTTGAAAAAGAAAACTGGTGAGATGTATGCATTCGATGACTTCATGGCGCCGAACAAAGTTACCATCAAGAACCACTATCCCCTTCCGCGAATGTACGAGCTTTTATCCAACTCTGTGAAGCAATAATTCTCACTAACATCAACATGTGGAGCGGCTTCATTAAATCTGCGTATGTGATAGGGACATCAAGAAGAACATGTTTGACGACTGATGTAGCCATCTTGAGTTCACCGTGATGTCATTGAGACGCACAAATGTTCCAGAAATATTTATGTCAGCCATGAAAAACCATCTCTTAGTCACACCTTGATGACTTTGTTTTCATACATCTTGATGAAATCTTGTTATACAGCCGTACCCCAAAGGAGCACAATACAAACCTCCAAAAAGTCTTCAAGAATGTATGGCAAGAGAAAGTAATTGTGAAATCCTTGAAGTGTGATGTTCGTCGCCTTTTGATCAAGGTTTTGGTCCAAGTTATCAGCAGCGAACAAATTACAATTGACTCAAAGAAAGTGGAGGTGGTCCCTGATTGGCCAAAGCCCACCAAAATTTGGGGGTCTAGGTGTTTTTGGATATCTGTAACTAATATTGTGGATTTGTAAAAGACCAAACTCGATTATTAGGGCCTCTCTTGAATCTCACTAGTAATACCAGTGAGTGGATTTTGAGGAGGGATAGCGAACAAGAAGTGTTCAACTCTCTGAGAATTACTCTAATTGCATTGGTCGTATGATTGGTAGGTCGTGGACTACATCATGGCCACCAACATAATTGATTGAGTCATTGGAGCCCTTCTCCTCCAGACTGCAGTGGTGGAAAACAATCAGCCGCATAATTTCAAAAGAATCGTGCAGGCTGAAGCTGGATTACACGGTACACGGGAAGAGAACATTGGAAGTTGTTTACGCATTCAAAACGTGGCGATGTTACCTAGAATTCAGATGGTGTATCATTTGTGCTGACCACCACGCACTCAATTATTTCAAGGCCGATCCAAATACAAGACGTTGAAAACCTTGACTGATGGATCATCTTGAGTCCAACTTCGACTATGATATTGAGTATCAGTGTGGAAGAACAACTCCGGTGGACACTCTTAGACCGCGAACAAACTTCATGGTTGAGATGAACACGTGTCTCATCTCACAAGGCCTGTACTTTGTGATGCTTTTTGTGAAAGGTTACAAGGAATTCAGTGGGTATGAAAAAAAGGGAATTTTTGGTTCGACAACCCCTGCTGGCATCGGTGATTTAATCGCTATGATGTCGTACTCCCAAGCTACAAGCTCGGTCGCATGCTATTGGAGGAGTGTCAGGATATTGGTCCAAGTGGATACCTTGGTAATGATAAAAGACTGTAGTGGTTTCCATGTTAGCTCAAAGCTCAAGACCTAGTTATGTGATTCCATATTCTCCAAGTTTTTTCCATCTTTTTCTTCCTACAATTTTCTCTCCCACGATGTGTCCCTTTTCTCCCTGTTTTTATACTCTCCCAATGATCAGAAAAGTGTATTCAAACGTGTACGAACGTCCATGCTATAGGTTGAAAAGTCCAAAATGTATCAATCATTAAACGGACGGTACTTTGGTTAGTTGTAGTGTCCACGGACAAGATCCATCCTCTTCAGTCCGAAATCCCATTCTGGGAAACCCTGAAACTTCAGAAAGGTCAAAAACATTTACATAGGAAACCACCATTGAGATGTTTTCTTAAGCAACTCTTTCATGCATTATGTGCTTTTGACGGTGGAGGTGGTTGAATGAAAGATGCTTCTTCTGAACAAACATAGCAAGCAATACGGTACTCAAGAATCCTATAAAACATTGTTAGTGGGAGGAGATGCAAGTTGAAATCGTCAATTACAGAAAAACCTATGACGTGGGCCAATGCCATAAGTCGTGAAGAACCAGAATCCATGGTTTGCTTCAACCACTACCAGTATCGAAAGAACCATGGTTGACATCTCATCTCCATGGACGTCACAATGGGTTTGCCCGTCACATCGGGGAGGTCAGACGCAATAATCATGGTGGTCGACTGGTTCTTGAAGATGGCGCAATTCATCCTGCCAACAACCACAGTCACTGTTTAAGGGAACATCATGACTGTTCAACAACATCCTCCAATCACACATCTTTCCCTCCTCTAACACAAGCGACAGGGATGGAAGGTTCACCAAAGCATTTTTCCGGGAGCTAATAGCTTGCTACTATAGTCGGATCCTCCTAACAACTTTCTTCCATTCCCAATGTGGTAATCTGACCGAGCATAACAAGCAGACACTTTAATAACTTCCCTGAAGTCTGTGCACGCCAAATGGTACTGACTGGGTGGTTAAGCTACCGACCGTCAAGCTTGCGCACAATTCCACAACATTGGCCACAAATTGAAAAACACCCTTTGAATTAGTCAATGGAAATCTCACTTTGAATAGAGACATTTTCTAGAGTTTGAGTTGCATACCAGCAGTTGACATCCAGTAGCAAGACTTCCATAGTATACAGGGTGAGAGTCGCCAAACACTCACAAAAACACAGGAGAAAATGATGCGAGTAGTCTACAAAAATCGAATAGACATTGAGTTCTATGTCATTGATTGTATCATACATAGCTCCGTAAGTGTTTGTTGTGAGGGTAGGATTGCACTAAGCTCAAATGTAAGTGGTTGAGGCCGTTCATGATCAAGGATATGCGGACGCCTATGTTGCAAAGTGAGACTACCAGACGACATGGCTATCCATCCTAAGTTCTACTTCATAATCAATATCTACCGGGTCCCTAATGAGCACTTCCACAGCAAAATTGTGTCTCCGCCACCTCCTATAAAAGCAGGTGATGGCACAAAGTATACCATGTAAGATTCATTGGATCACTGAAGCTTGTATGATTGCTGGGAGCCATACGACAGCCCCCGAGGTATCAATCATGAGATCCCAATTATTGTAGCCAACATCGGTCTACAACTGTGACGCGTGGCATCACGGTTCAAAAGGTGAGGAAGTGTTACGTCCTTGATGTACACAAGTCCCTAATCTCTGCATGGCCATTTTGTTTCATTTTGTTAATGGCCCACCGCATGTCGACCTACAAATATTTACACCAATCTGCTAAGGGCATTTTGGCCACTTGCCCCGGCCTCTAGTGTTTTACTCTAAAAGATTTTGACATGTTCGACCACTTTTCTGAAGTTTCAACCGAATTATCACAAAAAGTACATATGTTTTCATTCTTTTTGGTTGGCTTCTCGACAGGCCTCAATATTCTTCAACCTTTGGACTTATTGGCAGAGTTTGTTCAAGAAGCATCTCACGATGCAGGGTCACACGGTTTGCATGAGTTGAGCGCCCAAGATCCTAAGAATGCTTCATCCTTGTATCCAACATTGTAAACATTCACTCAATACTTCTGAAACTTTTCATTAGAGTAAAGTTACTCGCAATGATAAATTATCTAGTGGTCCCTGTTTGTAGAATTGTTATCAACTCCGCATCTCATTCCTGCGGCCCATCCCCGTCGGCTGGGCATCAAGGCCTCGTGGTCCTGATGTCCATCCAGTTCTCTTGCATTGCATGAGGAGTTCTGGATCCCCCATGCATTCCCAAAAAAGAACCCCTATGAATCTTAGCCTGGAGCTTTATAAATCCTTGGAAAGGGGGTTTTGTGGGTTCCGACAACAGTCCATTGGTGCCACTGCAGTTAATTTGCATGCCACTTGGCTATGGAATGCAAACTTGTTGTGGGAGAAGTACTTGTCTTGTGGCAAAGTCCGGGTTGTTACATCTCTAACCTACTTGAGTCCCTAAAATCCTTACATTCATGACCCACCGCGCGTCGACCTCAGGATTTTTATGCCATTGGGCCGAGGGTACTTAAGCCACCTGTCCCGACCTCTAGTATTCCATTCCCAAGTATTTTGACAACTTTGACAACTTTCTAGAGTGCTTGATAGAAGTTTCACAAATCGTATTGATGTTTTGATGTTGCTCAGTTGGCTTCTCAAAGGTGTTGGTGTTCTATAAATCTATGCCTTCTCAAAGCCCTCCGACTTCTCGGTGGAGTTTCTTAAAATGACCACTCATAGTGAGACCTCACACACGTCACTTGACTCAAGCACCGAGGACCCAACGTATGCCTTAATCACGATTCTTGTAATTGTATACATGTCTTTGAATTGCTCAACCTTTTTCATCAAAGTACACTTATTTCTTAATACGCGTTATCCATAAGTCCATAATCCTCAAACTCTCTACTTATCCATACCTCATCCCTGTGAACCACCTACGTTCTGCTTCCCATAACACTTGGTATCAAAGTGCAGTGGCACTGGAGAGGTAGTCAATGCGCTAACTACCATGCGACAACCTCACATGAGCGCATCTCCACTGTTCAAAAGTTTGTAGACCTTGCAGCAACGACGGGGAACGGAGCAAGCGCAACCAACGATGAGCATTGGTATCTGGTGAGAACTCCAATAATGGAGGATCTACGGTAAGCGAACAATGATGCATTTCAAGAGTATCAGAGAGCAACAGCATTTTAAGCGGCAAATGACACAATACCGACAAACCCAACGGGCAACCTGGTGACAGACCCCTCAGGCTCGGTGAACCATCTGCCCCCACCATTTTCTCTTGGAGTAAAACCTGGCGCGATGGAGGGCACCGGCAAACAAGTTCAAATCAATGACATTTTGTACCATAAACTGGCAGCACTTGAGTTCCTCAACACCCTCCTCCTCCAACAACTCAACACGGCAATGGAGGAGCTTTGGTTTTCCCGTGTACACACTGCGTTTTTCGCAAAATCATCACCGGCTGTGACCGTGCTCTCAACAAAAACGTTTTTTGCTACAACAACAGCATCAAGCAAGGCATTTGACGAGCAATTGCCATTTTTGGCATCCCAAGAGACCTTTTGCAAATGATCGAAGTTACTGATTGCATCGAGAGCTCCAACTACAATGCTCGAATGCAAGAATCCAATGGCTGGTGACTCCAATGCCATAATTCTTATCATAACGGAGGAAATTCTTAGTCAATGGAAACCTTATTTCTAATGGATATTGACAGCGTCAATCAACGCAATCAACAGCTCTGTTGGACATGTGAGAAGCGTGGACACATCCTACGTAATTCTTAGAAATGGCAACAACTGGCCAAAAAAGGGGGTAGGAGGGAGGAGCCACAGAGAACAACTGAGGCCGAAACGGAGTAGGACATGAGGAAATGGCGAAGCTCCAATCCGGTCAGAAAAATATTTGTCGATTGATTGGCTATCTGAGAATCTCACATCGCTGTAGATGAGGGTTTTAGAGATCACAAATTCAACACGGGGTACAAGGATGTCCGACAGGCGATACCGCTACAAGTGCACAAATGGGGTTGTTAAGTAGGGGGGTGCCGAGGGATTGTAGAAGTTGTAGAAAGGTACCGACACTGTTTCATGGTGGATCTTCTTGCAGTTTCTTAAGCAACGGCATGGTTTTGAATCCAGGCTTACAAATCAAACCATGGATGTTTGAAGGTGAAACAGTCAACGGACGCCCAATGATCCGTGTACTTTACAAACATCTCTAGCTATAAATTGGAGATCTTCATGATGCAACGGTCTCGAGAACTTGTCAATGATTGACTACAAAATCATCATCAGATAAGTTTTCACGTGCCGGCACAGTCCGCAAGTAGACTGAAGCAGCGGATTGGTCAACATCAGCATTAATGGTAGAAAATGTTACCTACATCTGGTTGAGTGATCCACAACGCAGTGGCGGTTACAGGAAGTAGCGAAGGAATTTACAGTATTCGTAAAATGGCAGCCGATATCTTTGGATGTGGCCAAGAGATATCTACAATGAAGAGCTGAAGCATGGCTAGTCTACATGGAGACAAGGGAAGTAAAAAAAAATTGCTGCAGCCAAGGCAACCACATCTATCTCAACACCTAACAAGTTCTCAGCCATTGCGGAGGAGTTCAAAGGGGTTTTCTCTGACCAAGAGACGCCTCCACAATGAAACATTGACCAACATAAAGACCTGAAACAGGCAGAGAAAGAATGGTGAAGGGGACCCATCGGATGAGCGACCATGAGTTGACCGAACTCAAGAAGCAACTGAATGAGATGCTCAGTCAGGGATTCTTCACACCCTCCATGTCATCGTACGTGGCGCTTGTACTTTTCATGAAAAATAAAATTGAATACATGCAGATGTCCATGGTATTCAGAGCATTGAACCACATCACCATCAAAACCTGCTACCCCTTTCTGCGAGTTGACGGACTGTTTGTCCAACACTGCGGCGCCCCAACTTTCACCAACGTCGACTTATACACCGACTATCATCAGATCTGTGAATGTGATAAGGACGTCATGAAGGTGGCATTCTGCACCAGATACAGGCACTTCAAGTTCATCTTATGCCATCTGGACTCACGAACACCCTCGTAGCATTCATGGCGGCGATAAACAACTATTTTTCTCGTACCTTGACGGCCTTGTTGTTGTTCATCTTGACGACATCCCAGTGTAGAGCCACATCCCTGAGGAGTACATTGAAAATCTCCGACAAGTTCTCAAGATTTTACGAAGAGATAAATTCTAGGGAAAAATCTCAAAGTGCAACTCATCGTCGTTAAATCCAGATTTTGGGCAACATTCCTAGAAGCGAGTGGATCACCATGGACCAGGAAAATATTGAGTTAGCCGTTGATTCCACGAGGTACGCAAATGTTTGGGACGTTCAAGTATTTTTTGGCTTCTCCAACTACTACTGTTGATTCATAAATGACCATGCTTGAGTGACAACCCCTCTTTCCAATCTCACTAACAAAACCACCGCGTGGAATTGGGAGGGCAGCGAACAAGAAGCGTGTAACTCTTTATGAAACACTCTGACCTTCGTGTTAGCCTAACGATTGGCAGATCAAGAAGTGCACAAAGCCATGGTCATTGACCCGTCAGATCGAGCAATCGGAGCCGTTCTCTTCCGAGATAAAGGATTTGGAGAACAACTGGTTGCAAACATGTCAATGGAACTCAATTACGCAGTGTACAAGAAAAAAGATCTTGTAGTCATGCACACATTCAAAACTTGGTGGTGCTGCCTTGAATGCGATGCATTGTTTGCAACAGTTATCATGTGCTAGAATATCTCACGTCCCAACCGAATATGAGCCGTCGACGAGCACAATGGTTGGAGTTCCTCGAGTTCAACTTTGGCTACGATATCGAGTACTGACCAGGAAGAACAAATCCAGTGGATTCTCTGAGTCGACGGCCTGATTTGATTGCTCAGATCATCACGCTACTCGTGGAATGAGACCCGCACCTAGCAAGGCTGTTTGCAAAGGGTTCCAAGGAGTTTGGCGGGTACGACAAGACCAAGTTATGGTTATGGTTATGATGACCCCTACTTGCAGTGGGGATTCACTTGCCAAGTTGTCATACCACCGAATGAGGAGTTGTGGTGGATGCTAGTAAAGGTATGCCACGACCCCGGTCTAAGTGGAAACTTCCTCGAGGACAATATGCTCAATGTGCAGACAAAGTATTACTGGTGGGATAAGATGCAGATCGACGTGGCAGCCTTTGGCAAATCGTGCAACATATGTCAGCAGAAAACATCTTATCGCACGAGGCCACCGTGACCACTCCAACCCCTCTTTGTTCCGACGGATCCTTGGGCCGACATGATCATGGATTTTGTGATGGGATAGCCCATGACTCTGGAGGGTTACGACACCATCCTTGTGGTATTGGACTGATCTTAAAAATGTTGCAATCCGTTGTGAAAGTGACCACCGTCACCGCCGAGGGAACACCGTGGTTGTTTCTGAACCAGATCGTACGGCTGCATGGCGTGCCACGTACCATCATCAACGTCAGGACAGCCACTTCACTAGTCTTTTCTTGCGCAAACCGATGATACGTTACATCAATTGGATCAAGCTTACATCAACATTCCATTGTCAAACCAACAGGCAGACCGAGGGAACTAATGACAAAATGTATAATGTACTTGCATAATATGCTTCTCTGCACATTATGCAAGTTGTACGGCACTAATTGGGCAGCCAAAGTCCTAATTGCCAAACTCATATACAGCTTTGTGGTTTTCATGGAAACGATAGAATCATGTCCGATGTGGTATACGGTAAATAGTCTGCCACACCGGTAGGACTTAAAATTCAAAGCATCATTTCTACGATTGACATCCACCGACGGGATAATTCTTGTGTCTGGAAACGCGACAGACCCTCACGAAGACACAAGCAGCTATGAAGTAATCATCCAACCGGCTTCGTAGTGGAGGCGTGTTCATCCTTGGCAATTGCGTCGTACTAAGCTTGGCAAACATCAAAACTAGGAGGACTGGACTTCATGAATTTTAAATTCCGGTTGCTGGGACCGTTTGAGAAATAGGTGTTGTGATTTGTGACGTTCCTGTCAACCTGTACAGTCTACTATGACCAATTGGCCGTGTCCATACTCGTGCAGATCCCTAATGCGGACCCTGGTGGTACCGGTGACTTGTTTGGTGGTGGACTACCAGCTTGGAGCTCACCGACGACTGTTCCAGAGTTCTGGACGCTGCCTAGGACCTCCTGCACTTTTTCTGCATCACGCAGGAGTTTATCGGTGGACTAGCCGTGGGCCCGATTTGTATGTTTTTGTATTGTGTGTCCACCATTTGATGCCAGATGCATGCATGTGACCAGTTGTAGCGCCCGTCTTGTGATTGTGCGCGTCCCGGTTCAGACGGCGTTGCATTCTGACATGTCTGTGCAGAGTTAGGCAAAAACAGCGGTTTTGGGCCAGTTTTAGGATAGATCGTGTGCTGCCACGTACGACACCCGCTGTGCGCCGCAGCAGGTACTTATGCCATGGACCTCTCATTTTTTATCTCTCTCTGCAAATGCTATTGAAGTATTTGGACAATTCTCCTTGTGTCTCCTAGTCAGACCCTTGCCATTATGTGCACGACATTGTGACTGTCGTCACCATCTGACCAGGCACTGACCCCTAGTTGACGGTTGTGTCACTAGGAAGCTTCCATGCATCTTCTCATGGTATCAGAGCAGTGAGACACTTCTCGCCGCGCTACACAACAGAGATAGAGCAGAGCAGCACCAATGAGTGTCACTACTGTTGCCGATCCACATGGGCATGCTGACGACACCCGACTGCCGGCGATGTCACCCATGCGAGAGTGCATCAGCAGCAGCCGCCAGCAGCAGTAGGTGAGACCTGCAGCAGGCGGCAGCCGCTAGCAGTTGCTTGCGTTGGCGCTAGCAGCGATGGCAGCAGGCCACAGCCGCTGTAGGCGCCGACTGGCAGTAGCACCAGCAGCCCGCGGCAACAGCAGTGCGTAGCAGCAACAGCACGCAACAGGTGCAGCGCGTAGTAGTGCTGCATGGCGGCGGCGATGGCGGGGAGCAGGAGCGTGCAGCTCCAGTAGCATTGAGCAGCAACAGGAGTAGTAGCATACAGCAAAAGAAGTAGCAGTATCGCAACAGAGCAGTAGCGCAGCAGGAGCACGCGACGACAATAGGGCGCAATAGCCGCTACGTACAGCAGCCGCAGCAGGAACGTACAACTGCGCTGCAACACAACAGCAGTGCGCAGCTGTTGCCACAACTGCGCAAGCAGCCGCGCGGTTGCTGCTGCAGGTGCTAGCGCAGCAGCAGCCGAGCGCAAGCCACTGCGGAGCTTCCGCGTAGCTTCCGTGTGGCTGCTGCGGTACAGCTGCCCCCTACGATCGGGGCAACAACCGCGAGGGTTGTCAAAAGAAAAAAGGAGGAGAGTTGACGTTTGCATTTTTCTTGCTGATGTCATCAGATCATGCTGACACCAGCAACCACCTGCTGACGTCAGCACTTTCCTTCGTCAAAATTTTGGTCGGAGAGTCAAAAGTCATCAGCAGTTAAACTCCTCGAGGAACGCTGACGTTTTTGCAATCCGACCAAGTTGACATCTTGGCCCATAATGAGCGGTGACATGGCTGCATCCGTTGATAAGGGACAGAGGATACTAGATCCCTCTTCTTCCTCCTCAAGGATCATGAGTCCACGCTTGAAAGCTATTGAGGACCTGTAGAGCCATCAGCATGTGATGCGTCACCTATAGCGGGAGCAGAATGACGCCATCCGTACACTCACTGAACTTCTTCGGAGTTCGTCGACGGCCCCACGGTAGACCTGTGAGGGAGCTATCGGTGTTGTACCCTCTACAGAGCAATCATCTCCAACACCGGAGACAGGAGCTGGATGCAACCTGCCACATCTTGATCCTTGGGATGAGGATCCAGACATGCCAGGCATGGAGGGCGAGTCCCTCGAGCGTGTGATTGGTGTGCTTCAAGAACGTGTCCGCCAGCTCCAGACCAGCTCTCGGCCCCCACACACATCTTGTTTTCCCATGATTTGACCATTGCCTGACCTCCATCCCAGCGACCTCCCTCTTCCACGTATCTTCCCTACCCCTCATCCCTCTGAGCCTGTGGTTGCTCTCCCTATGGAGCAGCAACCCAAGGACTTCGAGACACCGCCCCCACAGTATGTCAGCAAGGACGATTTTGACTGCTATCATATCCTTTTCTAGGGTTGGGCCACTTCAGAGGGAGTGTGGCCCTCCTACCACAGTCCGTATCAGACTACGGACTGAGTACAGGTGTTGAGAGCGGCTAGGGCGATGCGCGGACTTCTTTACGCCATGTCGTGCGAGACCGTCGTTGATTTCCGCTCGTTCCTTGGCGAGGCCGGCACATGCATCGGCGCTCATCCACGCAGGGACTGGGACCTGGCATTATCCCTGCTTGCTGCAGAGACGCACGCCACCCGTGCCGCTCACATTCGTGCCTTTCACTCCCTTTGAAAGGGGCCTACCGAGCCCGCAGTCGACTACTGGCGACGCACCATGCGCATCTACACAGGCCTTGGGACCTCAGGAGGTACACAGTTGTGGGCGCTCCACACGATCATGCTCGGAGTTCGCCTTGAGTACACAGACATCTTCATGCGGTACAGCGATGTTGTGCTCGAGCCATTTTTTGCCTCATTGCAGCTCCTTCCCTGGGCGCACCAGCTCTTCCTCCAGGTGATTTCAGCCCGTGAGGCAACCGTGGCTCATCAGGACACTCCCCTTGCTACAGTAGTCATCGCATCACCACCAATGCCCCTCCTGCAGTCTCCTTCTCCATCCTCTGTCATGTCCTCCTCTTTCTCTTCCACTCCAATTACACTGACTTAGACATAGGGTGTCGTGATAGCAGCACAGGGGAAGAAGGGGAGATGGAGGTGCGGCTCAGGCCAGCAGCAGTCATAGCAGCAGTCATCATCGTGCAATAGCTGTGGATGTTGTGTTCACTCCTACAACTTTGGAGGCAGTCATCGCTACACCGAGTGCCAGCAGCCGCTCGACTGGGAGCAGATTAGTCACGGGCCTTAGGTTGCGCAGGCACTATGGTCTACGTCGAGCAGCAGATCCTCCGTGCGTGTGGTGACCACGACCGCAACAGTTCCCGCTTCACCACCGGCGAGCAGCGGCGACGCGGACCCACGTGATTGCACCATCGCCGAGCTCCAGCACCTTCTGGTACTTCGCTTTAAGGGAGGTGCGAGTGTGTTGTCACAGCCGGGTGGTTCACAGATTGTATTTCCGTCTATTCTTGCGGCTTAGGAAGACTCGTGTGGGGGGGGAAAGCCGCATGTGATGACGATGGGCCTGACTATACCGATTGGATTCATGAGTCTCACCTTTGTGCCCTTCATTTTCCTCCCCACCTGCTGCCCAGCGTTCGTTTGAGGCCGAGTGTTCCTTTGCCCATTGTACAGTGACGTCCTCAAGTCGTGATTCCGGTGGCACTTAGATCATCGATTACGGTGCCACTCATTACATGACCTGTCATCATAGTGACTTCATTGTTCTCGGCCCTGTTGCGTCTGCTCGTTCTGTTTGCACAGGCTCCGGTCAGTCCTTGCCAGTCCAGGGTGTTGCGGTCGCGTGTTTTGATGGTCCTTTTGGCCCCCTGTATCTTTCCGAGGTGCTGTTTGTGCCTGACCTTGAGCTCAGTTTGCTTCCTGGTCCTGCGTGCACACTGATGCGGCTCTCTTTGCAGCACACTACAGACTCCGCGACTGTGACTGCTATTGACACTTGTAGCGTTTTTCTTCATGCCTCTATTGTGGATGACCTGTATCGTGTCTCTCAGACTTCTCCGCCTTGCGGCCCCTCCACTTCGGGTCGTGTTTTTGTCACTGGCATTCTGTCTCCTGAGCACCAGCGATTGCTTCATCAACGTCTGTGTCACGTAGGCTCCGACGCTGTGTCGAAGCTCATTCAGACACAGCCCGCCCTCGGTCTTGACGCAACTTCTTTTGAGAAGCCACCCAAGACTGACTGTCTCTTCTGCGCTCAGGATAAGATTCATTGTTGCACCTACCCTGACTCCCGTTCTCAAGCACTTCGTCCTCTTGAGTTAGTCCATTCGTACCTTCTTGGTCCTCTTCTTGTCAAGTCTCTGTTAGATAGGGGTCGATAGGTCCTGACCCTGACTGATGACTTCACCCCGATGTGGTGGGTCTACAGCCTACGCCAGAAGAGTTACGCCGCTCTCACAGTTTGCCTCTGTCTAGTGATGGCTGAGCATCAGTCTCGCCACACGCTGCATACCTTCCGCTTGGATCGCGGCGGCGAGTTTCTTGGCGAGATGGATAGCTTCTTTGCTGAGCAACAAAGGTATATCGAGCGTTCCCTGTAGGGCACGATCTTTTCACTCGCAAGTTTCATATCGCTTGTGATGCAGCAGTTGATCTTGTGGTCGTCAGACCTAGCACTGAGGCGTGTCCTCTTGTCACACAAAGCTCTCCCTCTATGGCGCCTGACCCGAGCACACTGAGGGAAGCTCTCTCATCATAAGAAGCTGACACTTGGTGTGTCGCCTGCGAGGATAAGCTTTGCACAATTCAAGAACACGGAGTTTACAAGCTAGTCGACCTTCTACCTGGGAGGAAGGCTATTCAGGTCAAGTGGGTCTTTCGCAAGAAAGTGAAGCCGGATGGCTCACTGGAACGCCCGAAGGCTCGCTTGGTCGTCAAGGGGTATTCTCAGATCAAGGGATGCTAGTGCTGCATCAGGCCCGAGACGCACGTGTTGTGGGGAAGCACTTTAGTGACCTCCTTGGCGCAGTGCCCACAACCTCCACACGTGTCACACCAGATGGGCAGGATGCCTTGAAGGTGGACAATCCCACACAACTGGGGGGAACAGTGGATGTGACCTTGTACTTCTGTCTCATCAGATCTCTGATGTACCTAGCCACTACCACACGTCTTGACATCGCCTTTGCTGTCAACCTCCTTGCCTAGTTTTCTCAAGCTCCATGTGCTAGAGCCCTTCATGCGGCTGTGCGAGTAGTGCGGTACGTGGTCTCCACACCATACCTTGGACTATGCTTCGTCGACAGTGTTCGGTGGTCCTTGACGGCCACACTGACAACGATTGGGCCGGGATTCCTAATGGACGCAGTCGCACGGGTTACGTGTTCGTGCTCGGTGGTACCGCTGTGTCCTGGCCCAGCAGGAAGCAGGGCTGCATTGCACGTAGCTCATCGAAGGCACAGTATGTTGCTCTAGGTGCAGGGGCTACTGAGGCGGTATGGCTAAAGCGCCTGTTCCTTGTGCTGGGTCAGTCAGTATCTGCCACTGTGCTTCGTTGCGAAAACCAGAGTACTCTTGCCATTGCGGAGAACTCTGGTGCCTTTCACGCTTGCACGAAGCACATTGCGGTTCAGCATCACTTTGTGCATGATCTGATGGAGCCACACGCGATCTCCGTCACATGAGTTGGCACTGACATGCAACATGATAACTTCTTGATGAAGGCACTAGCATGCGGAAAACTTCTTGTGGCCATTCATTCTCTTGGGCTTCGACCCTTGCCTGAGAGTGGTTGAGTGTGGGTCGTGTCTTTGTCCGTGTCACTTCTGTCATTGCACTTGTACTCGTTTCAGTGTTGCACGTGTATGGACATGCGTACCATCGGGTCGTGGCGGAGTGTTGTTTTTTGCGACGTTCTTGTCGACCTGCATAGTTTATTGTGACCACTCGGCCGTGTGCATACTCATGCAGATCCCTGATGCGGACCCTGGTGGTACAAGTGCGTTGTCTGGTGGTGGACTACCAGCTTGGAGATCACCGACGACCGTTCCAGAGTTTTGGACTCTGCCCGGGACCTGTTGTAGTTTTTCTACAGTACACAGAAGTTTATCGGTGGATTGGCTGAGGGCCCCATTTGCATGTTCTTACATTTTGTGTCCATCGTTTGATGCCAGATGCATGCATGTGACCAGTCGTAGCGTCTGGCTTGTAATTCTGCACGTCTAGGTTTGAACGGCGTAGCATTATGACATGTCTGCGTAGAGTTATTGCCAAAACAGTGGTTTTGGGCCGGTTTTAGGACAGATCGTGTGCTGCCGCGTGTGACACCCGCTGTGCGCCGCGATAAGTACTTATGCCATGGACCAGTCATTTTTCATCTCTCTCTGCAAATTCTATTGAAGCATTCTGACACTTTGCCTTGTGTCTCCTAGCCAGACCCTTGCCGTTGTGTGCACGATCTTTTGACTGTCGTCATCGTCTGACCAGGCACTGACGCCTAGTCGGTGGCTATGTCGCTAGGAGGCTTCCACGCATTTTCTCAATAGGGAATCCAAACCCATGTTTTTGCTCGGCTTTGCCTACATGATAGTTAGACAATCCACCCTCTCTTCCACATCAGCAAGCTCAAGCACTATTAAGATCCTAGCGAGAACTTCCCTTAGAGAGACGTTGCACCTCCACCTCCCTGGATTGGGATACAGAGTACGTGACAGCCTCCGACATTGATGACATGGAAAACGATTGAGTATCTGGTCAAGTGCCATGGCTATGATGCCGAGCGAAGCAGTTGGGAGCCTTATAACAACCTCCGACACGTCGATCGTTTGATGGAAAATCACTATTATCTTCACCAGCCTACGTCTGGTTGCACCGGGACGTCACAGCTAAAAGGGAGGGAAGTGTCACGCCCTTGACGTAGACAAGTCCCTAAACTTCGTGAGTTGTGGCATTACATTCATGATTCATCGTGCGTCAACCTCCGGATTTTTCCGCAGTTAGGCAGAGGGAATTTTGGCCACCTGCCCCAACCTCTGGTGTTCCGTTCCCAAAGGTTCTCAGAACCTTGAACACTTTATAAAGTTGTTGATAGAAGTGTCGCAATCTGTGTCCATGTTTGGATAGCGCACGTGCACGCTTGCGCTGGGCTTTTATTTAATCGCGCCTCAATATTATTGAATCCCCCTGAATTCTCAATAGAGAGTCCCAAAGAGAAAAACCACGGCGTGATCTCTCACGCGTCACTTGGCCAGAGCATCCAGGATAGAGCACATGCTTCATTTTGATTCTCCTTGTTGTATACATGTGTTTGAATTGTTCGAAAAATTTCATCAAAGTAGAATTACTGCCTTATAAAAGAGATCCATTATCCCCATTCCCTTGAAACGTCTTCTGCCCGACACCTCATCCCCGTGAACTATCTATGATATGCTTTACGTAACACATGTAGGGGTTTGCTGCATGTGAACCCCGTGGGTGCATACCACATCAGCCGTTGCATTACAAAAAAATCAGTGCAGCTTTCACCCTTTGTTTGAAGCACCGCAACCTCTACCCTTCTTCATGTTTTCCTTGGGGAGTCGGATTCAACCCTCGGACTTGTTCCGGTGCTAAGGTTGCCCCCCCGCCTCAGTAGCTTACGCCCAGTGGACCAAGAAAAAGAAGTTCAGTGCGCTGGCTGACACCTCTCGTCTACAGCTTGCGTTCTCGCTCTTAGCACGAAGTGCCTTTTCCTGCGCGTGCCGCTGCTGCTGTTGCTGCTGCTGCTCCTTTTGGAGGTGCAGGCTGTCCAAGCTCCGTTCCCTGAGAAGGAGAGGCAACCGGTGACGGCGACAACGACGACGGTTCTGATGGTCGGCCGCTGACGACAACGGCGATGCTGACGCTGCCAACGACCTCGCCGACGTTGACGTTGGTCCTGCACCCTCTGCGTTCTCGCGGCTGTCGGTCTCGTCAAGCGAGTGTAGTGAGGTCCGGGAAGAAATTGAGGTGTTCCCCGCCTTCTCTCGCTTGAGGGACAGGCCAGGCGACTGCGAGTGCAGGCTGTCTGACTCTCTGCATTTTCTCCTTCCCCTTTCTCCTTCTCACGGCCTCGTACTTTGTGGACATCACTGGGAAGTGCTTTGGCAAGCGCCCAGGCAGGGAGAGGAGGAGGAGGAGGAGGAGGAGGAGGAGGAG
>SZWC01014645.1:17317-33490 GCA_023375785.1 Penium margaritaceum
TCTGCATATGCTATATTGAAGCATTCCGACACTGTGCCTTGTGTCTCCTAGCCAAACCCTTGCCGTTGTGTGAACGACCTGTGACCGTCGTCACCGTCTGATCAGGCACTGACGCCCGGTCAGCGGCTGTGTTGCTAGGAAGCTTCTACGCACTTTCTCATCTGTGATGCGGTAGATGCTAGGGCTCGTACATTCTCACTGCCGTGCCCTGCATCATGCTTTCTTGCCATGAGTTTTGGGGGAGTTTCATGTTTCCCGGGTGCTGATCCTTCGGGGGCCACCGTGCCGGTTTTGGCCGTGCACTGGTGAGTAGCCGCCGTCGGTTTAATATCGAGTGGTCGGGCTCGACCCCCGGGTGGCGGCACTTGCCCACCCGAGCATGATGCTCAATGTGGATGCGTGCTCACCGGTGCTTACCTCTCTCGCTCCCCTCACTCTGACTGTCTTTGTGAGTTTAATTCTAAGGCAAGCATTGACCGCATCCATGGTGTGTCTAGTGCTCCACTATACTCACCCACCCTGTCTCACACGGTTCATTTAGGAAGCTACCTAACAACTACTGGTATCAGAGCAATAGGGGCTTGCCCTTACTGCTATCCGGTTCTCGATCTGTGGAACCGTCGTTGCGGACCCCACGTCCTCAGTGAGCCCGTGACTTTCTTGCCGCAGCCCACCACAGTCGTCTGTGGCAGTCGCAGCAGCACGGGTCTGTGGCAGTCTTGCCACCTCTCGTCACTCACCATGCAATAGTGCAGATCTATAGCAGTATTGCCTGTTGCTCCATCTTCAGAGCTTCCCGGCGCACCCCATAGTTGGTCCTGACCCATGTACACCCTGCAATAGCTACCTGCCTGCCACAAACCTCCGCACCACCATCGTCATCATGTGCCAAGCGACGTACGGTCTTGCCCTCTTCAGCAACCGTCCGCACCGTTGCACCAATCTTGGTGCACGGCTCAATATCACAATGCGGCTACACTCCCATGTACCTCTTGCCCTGTCGCTGTTGGTTTTTGTGCATCTCTCATTGTACTCTGTTGTGTCCTCCCAGCTTGTGTACATCGGCGTACAGATGACTGACGACGAGACTTGACGCCGCTGGAGTGTTGCTCGCTCGGTGGAGCCGACGCACGTTGAGGTCCACTCACCCTTCGCTGGAGCCTCCTCCCTCTGGCGATGCGCTCAGCTCCATCGCCATGCCTCCTTGGTGGTCGGGCCGCCAGCGGTCACTGCCATTGCAGATGCTGTCTGCATGCACCTAGCGCTGTGTCTAGCTGTGGCATTGCGTCTGTAGCATCATGCGGTGTTTAGGGTCCATGTCTCCTGTTGTATGGCCCTGTTTGACATTGCTGACTGTCGTAGGCACTGCCTGGGTTCAGGCAGCCATAACTCCTTGCTATTATTTTTCCAGCTCATTCTGATCGCACGACTGCGGTCGCAGCGTCAATATTATGGTATGGTCTAGTTTTAAGGCAAAACGGACGACACTCGGGTTTTGGGCTGTCGAGCGTCTGGCAGGGCTCACCGAGAAAACCTTGCCTGCCAGAAAACATGTCTAGGACTATTTTCTGATTGGCTGGTTAGCTGAGTAACAAGTTCTACACTAGTGGGAGGGAGCTAGAACTTGGAGGGGTCTCCCATTGTTGCTCATTCTTCATTCCTTATCAGTCACTTTCAGTTTTCTGCTGCTTTCTGGCGCTAACAATGGCACGCGCGTTTCTGAGTAACAAACCCAGAGCTTCCAGACTTTAGAGTAGCAGACTGGGGGGCACTAGACTGGGGGGCAGCAGATTTAAGCAACGAGCGTGGAAGCCCGCACGCTACATCAACAACGCCGCTGCCCCAACCTGCTCCTTAGGTTTTCTAGCTTGGTATCAGAGCCCGAGCGTAGCAGCAGCAGCAGAAGACTGGCGTACAGGTGCCAGACAACGCCAGCGGACCCCCATACGCGCCAGTGCAGGGGAAATACTGCCGGATTTTTTCCGGCAGCATTGACCCACCTGGTGGCGACGTCAGATTTTTTCCCACGGCCACTGGGCCAGGGGAAATGCTGTCGAAATGTTTCGGCAGCACTGACCCCCACTCGTGACGCGAGGAGGTGAGCGGCAGGCTGCATCCAACACCTGCGAGCGACGACGCACACTGCAACGTCACCCAGGTGCAGCGACTGGCACCAGCATGCACCAGCAGCAGTCTGCAGCAGTGGCAGTAGTAGGCAACGGCGACGAGTAGTGGCAGCAGAAACCAGCAGCAGCTGCACGCAGCAGTGGAAGCAGGCAGAAGCAGCAGCTCGTAGCAGCCCACAGCAGCAGCTCACAGCAGAAGCAGCCCGGAGAAGCAGCTCGCAGTAGCAGCATCCTGTAGTAGTAGCCCACAACAACAATGAGCAGTAGCGAAAGCAAGAAATAGCTGCAGCAGCGTGTAGCAGTAGCAGCAGGCTATAGCAGCTGCAGCAACGAGCCGTAGCAACAGCCAGCTGCAGCAGCAGCTGTAGCGAGCAGCTGCTAGCAGCGGCTGTTGCTGCTCGCTGCCCGCAGCGAGCGAGTAGCGAGCAGCAGCCCCTTGCTGCCAGCGAGCAGCAGCCCGTTGCTCGCAACTAACAGTAGGCAGTTGCCCGCTGTGACTGACGAGAGAAGGAAAAAAATGCAAGAGAAAAAAAATCCCCCACCCCACCAGCTTCGCTGTCGCTGCTGCAGCAGCTGCCTTTGATGCTGCAGCAACCATAGCAGCCACAGCAGCCCGCAGCAGCAATAGTTGCTGCTGCAACTACAGCTGCAGCAGCAGTAGTAGTAGCAGCAGCGGCAGCCACAACGGCAGCAGCGGCAACAACTACAACAGCAGCAAAAGCAGTAGCAGTAGCAGCAGCAACAACAGCACCAACTATAGTAGCAGCAGTACCAATAGCAGCAGCAGCAATAAAAGAAGTTGCAGCAGCAGCAGAAGCAGCATTAGCAGCAATAGCAGTTACAGCAGTGGCCCCAACAACTGCCACTGCTGACGTCAACATCCCGCTGCTGACGTCCCTACTGACGTCATCAACTAAAAAAACCAAAAAAAAGGGGGCAAGGGAAGGGGGAAGTAAACCAAAGGGTGGGCAAGACGTCAACCGCCCTCAGCGGACGTCACTGCTGACGTCAGTACCACACACAAAAAAACAAAAGAAAAGGGCATCACACCATGGCTGGTAGCCCCACTTGGGAGGGGTCCTCCTCTGTTAGGGAGACCCCACCCCCCCTTTCTTGCAACGGCTGCAACAGCAGCAGCAACAGTAGCAGCAGCAGCAACAGCAGAAGCAGTAGGAGCAGCAGCAGCAGCAGCAACAGTAGCAGGAGTAGCAGGAGCAGCAAGAGCAACAGGAGTAGAAGGAGCAGCAGCAGCAGCAGGAGCAGCAGCAACAGCGGAAGCAGTAGCAGCAGCAGCAGCAGCAGTGGCAGCAGCCCTCTGGCGTCATTGGCGATAACCCTGATCCCCTCACTGCTCTTCAGCAACAGCTCGCCGCCCTAATGCAGTAGCTTGCGACACTGCAGCCATTGGTCTCTCAGACTGCCACCAGTGCGCTGTCGTCCTTCACCCCTCCAGGGCACGCCAGCCCAGCTGTGTCTGCTGTCACGCACGACCTGGCACAGTAACAGACTCAGCGCCAGCGGTAGACAATGACCTCCGTCCTTGGCCCCACTCTGGGTGCCGGCCGCAGGCAAAAGGACTTTGAGACGCCGTCGCCGTCGCTTCAAGCCGGCGAGCAGTTCCGAGGTTGGGAACTCAGCTTCCGGATCTGGGCGCAGGATGAGGGCCTGTGGGCATACTACACCCTGTCGCATGACACCACCCTGGCCGACCAGTTATATGATGCTGGTCGTGCCGCCCGCGCTCTAGTCCCTGTCGCCCCTCCGGCTTCCCGTGTCGCCCTCGAGCCCTTCTTTGGCGACTTCACCGCTGGCGCCACACCAGACCCTACAACCGCGTGGCACGTCCTCACTCGTCCCCATCGCCTGTCCAGAGAGGCAGAGACTAGCCGCTTGCTGCGGGAGTTCAACTCCCTACATATGGGGGAGACCGAGACGGTCACCTCCTCCTAGCAGCGGGCGGAGGACATCCTTCGTCGCCTTGGGACCTCTGTCCCACCCCCTCTGGCCGCACTTCTCACCATCAAGCGCGGTGCCACCGAAGCGTACGCGGACGTCTTCGTCCATTACTCTCACGATGTCCTCTCCATCATGGCGGCCATTGGCACCCTCATGCCCTGGGCATACGAGCTCTTCCTCCGGATTGAGGAATCTTGTCTGGAGTCCCGCCTCCAGTGTACGGAGGCTCTCGCCTCCCCTGCCGTCACCTCTGTGGCCGTCGCTTCTCCCGTCGCAGCCACCTCATCGTCGTCGGGGAAGAAGAAGCGTCGGAACAAGAAAGGCAAGGGTTTGTAACAGCAATAGCAGCGACCGTCGACCGGGTCCAGCGCTTGAGGCTCGGTCTGCCACAACTGTGGCCAGCCCGGGTACGGGTGGTAAACGTGTCCTCTACCAACGCATGAGGCGCGCGTCATTGCCACCATGCGTCGCCAGCGGGAGCGCCGTCTTGTCTCTGCCGCCGTAGCTGTCACCGACTCTGACACTTCGGCTTCATCCAGGAGCTCCACCACTCCGGTTGCTTCGTCAATCCAGGCGACACCATCGCCGCAGCAGTCGGCGCCAGCACAGTCCTCCTTCTACCCGGGATCTGGCGCCATCACCTCGCACTCCGTCTACACCCCCGGGTCGTCCTCCCGTGAGCGTTAGTTGGAGCAGTTCATCGCGCTCTAGCTCGGCCTGCCTCGCCCTCCTCCCCAGGGAAGTGCGAGTTGCATCCCTTCCTGCTCTCCTGCCAAGCCTTGCATGACTGAGACTGAGCTACAGTCGTGTCTCATTTCCTCGTCTGTCTCGTCGTCTCCCATGGCCTCTATTACCCCTTCCCATGACGATGCTGCATGGCTTAACCATTGGCAGTCTCGGTTCGCGCTTCCTTCCATCGCGTCCGCAACCATTGCTTGCTGCCATGTGATCGTTAGCGATCTGGCGACCCCAGTCCAGGACCCTGCTGAGACCTGGATCATCGACTCTGGGGCCACGCATCACATGACGGCCTCTCGTGAGGCCTTTAGTATGCTCGGTCCTGTTGGCGATGTCTCTGGTGTCCGGACAGGCTCCGGACAGGTGTTGCCTGTCCGTGGTGTTGGCGTCGTTTGTTTCCGTGGTCCTTCCGGTGACGTCTTTCCGACCGATGTCCTCTTCGTCCCTGGTCTCGAGCTCAGCCTCCTGTCCGTCACTACCCTTGACCGCATGAGCATGGACGTTATGCACTCGCCTGGTGTTGGGACTGTGTCCACGTACCCTTTGTCTTCCTCCCGTGCGTCCGCCCCTCTTGACCTTGTCCATTCCGAAGTCATGGGCCCTCTCCCCACCGAGTCCGTCGGCGAACATGACCGCTATGTCCTCACACTCACTGACGACTATTCTCGTTACCGCTGGGTCTTCTGCCTTCGGCAGAAGAGCGATGTCGCCCGAGCCATCCAGGACTGGCTTGTCCTCGCGGAGCGCGAGTGTGGCCGCTCTCTTCGCTGCTTTCACTCCGATCGTGGTGGTGAGTACATGGGTGAGACTACGACCTTTCTTGCCTCCCACGGGATCCACCATGAGACATCCGCGTCCTATACGCTCGCCCAGAACGGTGTCTCCAAACGGTGGAACCGTACCATGGCCGACGCCGTCCGCACCATGCGGGTCAAGTCCGGTCTCTCCGATGGCGTCTATTTTGAAGCCATGGCTTACATGACCATGGCTTACGTGGGTAATCCGGTTCCAGACCGGAACTGGATTCCCCACGGGCCCCTTCCCCGCCAGTCCACGCCGTACCAACATTGGTGCGGTAAGCGAGCTGACCTCTGCCCAGCTCGCGTCTCGGGCTACGTGGCCATTGTGTGGCTGCCCGCCCCGCAGCAGGACGGCAAGCTCGTCCCCTATGGACGTCCCTGCACCTTCCTTGGTGTCTCTCGTCAGTCCAAAGCTTGGCGGTTATGGGATCCCTCCCGGAACTACATCATCGAGTCCCGGGATGCCCTCTTCTTCGAGGACCTGTTTCCTCGCGACCTCATTCGCTCCGGCTCGTCCGTGTCTATCCCGTCGCGTTGGGGAGTGGTGAGTCTGTCCTCCATCCTGCCGCTTCGAGGTGACACATCCCTTAGTCCCTCTGAGCTGGCAGTCCCAATCGCGTCCGCTGGTCCCTCCGAGCCGACAACCCCAGGCGCGTCTACTGGTCCCTCCGGGCCGGCAGCCCCTGTTGTGTCCACTGGTCTCTCTGAGCCGGTAGCCCCAGTCGCCTCTTCTAGCCCCTCCGGGCCAGCTGCCCCAATCGCGTCCGCTGGTCCCTTCGGGTCGGCAGCCCCAGTCGTGTCCACTTGTCCCTCTGAGTCGGCAGCCCCAGTCGCTTCCGCTGGTCCCTCCGGGCCAGCAGCCCTAGTTGCGTCCCCTGGTCCCTTCAGGGCGGTAGCCCCAGTTGCGTCCCCTGGTCCCTCCGAGCTGGCAGCCCCAGTTGCGTCCCCTGGTCCCTCCGGGCCGACAGCCCCAGTTGCGTCCCCTGGTCCCTCCGGGCCGGCAGCCCCAGTCGCGTCCGCCGAACCCTCCGAACCGGCAGCCCCAGTTGCGTCCGTCGGTCCCTCCGGACTGGCAATCCCAGTTGCGTCCGCTGGCCCCTCCGGGCCAGTAGCTCCTGTCGCGCCCACTGGCTCCTCCGGGCGAGTAGTCCCAGTCGCATCCGCCGGCCCCTCCGGGCCAGCAACCCCGTCCGCCTCCATTGGCCCGTTGGACTCAGTGCCATCGCCTACCCTTCCACGCTACACACGTGGCCCATGCGGCAGCCTCTGACCTAGACCGTCGGTGAGTGCGTAGACCGTTGCACCGCGCTCCGTGGCACCTCGACCCCCAGTGACCCCACGTGTCTCCTCCACTCCCACGGTCGTGAGTGGGGACCCTGGCACCAAGGCCCTCGGCTTGACCACCTCGGCCATCATTGCAGACCTTCACCCGGGCTCCACACTGGGCTACGCCATGCTTCATCATGAGCATCGGCACGCTGTCGTGGCTACACTCGCGCGCATCCCACCTGGGACTCGAGATGCACACCCTCTCTCCGTCCGCTCCACAGCATGCCCGGAGGACCCAACCACCTTGCGCGAGGTACGAGCCTCTCCTAAGGCCATACACTGGGACGCCGCCTACGTCGATGAGCTCGCCGCTATCCGAAAGCACCATGTTTACGACCTCGTCGACCTTTCTCCAAGTCGGAAGGCCATCTGTGCCAGGGTGAGGAGCTCTACATGGTGCAACCCCAAGGCTTTGGGCTTTGACCTGCCACTCGTGCCGAGCACATCCTCACCCATGTCACCCGATGGTCAGGTGAAGCTGAAGAGTCCTGACCCAGCTATTGTGGGGGAGCCAGTAGAGCTCCTCAAAGCCTTGGGGCTGCACCATGTAGAGCTCCTCACCCTTGCACCGATGGCCTTCCGGCTTGGAGGAAGGTCGACGAGGTCATACACATAGTGCTGTCGGATAGCGGCGAGCTCTTTGGCGCAGGCAGCGTCCCAGTGTGCGGCCTTAGGAGACGCTCGTGCCTTGCGCAGGGTGGCTGGGTCCTCCGGGCGTGCTGTGGAGTAGACTGAGAGAGGGTATGCATCTCGAGCCCCAAGTAGGATGCGCGCGAGTGCAGCCACGACAACATGCCGATGCTCCTGATGAAGCATGACGTAGCCCAGTGCAGAGCTCGGGTGAAGGTCTGTAATGATGGACGAGGTGGTCAAGCCGAGGGCCTTGGTGCCAGGGTCCCCTCTCACGACCGTGGGAGTGGAGGAGACACGTGGGGCCATGGGGGGTCGAGGCGCTACGGAGCGCAGTGCGACGGTCTGCGCGCTCACCGACGGTCTGGGTCAGAGGCTACCGCCTGGGCCACATTTACAGCGTGGCAGGGCAGGCGATGGCACTGAGTCCGACGGACCCAATGGAGTCTCAGGGTGAAAGCCCTTGTCCGGCTGGGTGCGGAGCATGTTGTCGACGGCACTAGAGTGGAAGTGGCAAAGGCGGCGGTGCAAGAGGCGAGTGTGCTGACGAGAAAGCGTACTGGTGACAAACACATGACCTGTGACGGCCGACGGGGAGGAGACGGAAGGAGAGGAGGAGAGGCGAGGTACATGCCACAGGTTGCGAAGGGTGGCGGCGTGCAGTACGACAAGACCAGACGGAGGCAACGACACAGTGCCAACACCACGCGAGTGCACAACGTCCATGCTCATGCGGTCAAGGGCAGTGACGGACAGGAGGCTGAGCTCGAGACCAGGGACAAAGAGGACATCGGTCAGAAAGATGTCACTGGAAGGACCACGGAAACGAACGATGCCAACACCACGGACCGGCAACACCTGTCCGGAGCCTGTCCGGACACCGGAGACATCACCTACAGGACCGAGCATACTAAAAGCCTCACGAGATGCCGTCATGTGATGCGTGGTCCCGGAGTCGATGATCCAGGTCTCAGCAGGGTCGTGGACCGGGGTCACCAGATCGCTAATGGTCACATGGCAACAAGCAAGGGACGCGGACGCGGTTGAAGGAGGCGTGAACCGAGAGTGCCAATCGTCAAGCCATGCAACGTCGTCATGGGAAGGGGTAGCGGAGGCCATGGGAGACGACGAGATAGTCAAGGAAACGGGACACGACTGTAGCTCAGTCTCAGTCATGCAAGGCTGTGCAGGAGAGCAGGAAGTGATGCAACTCGCACTTCCCTAGGGAGAAGGGCGAGGCAGGCCGAGCTGGAGCACGATGAACTGCTCCAGCTGACGCTCACGGGAGGACAGCCCGAGAGTGTAGACGGAGTGCGGGGTGACGGCGCTGGAGCCCGGGTAGGAGGAGGACTATGCTGATGCCGACGGCTATGTCGCTGGTGTCGGCTGGATTGGCGAAGCAACCGAAGTGGTGGAGTTGCTGGACGAGGCCGAGGTGTGAGAGCCGGCGACAGCTACGGTGGCAAAGGCGAGACGACGCTCCTGCTGGTGACGCATGGTGGCGATGACGCGCGCCCCGTCCGTGGGTAGAGGGCACGTCTACCACCTGTGCCTGGGCTGGCCACAATTGTGGAAGACCGAGCATCTACCGCTGGACCCGGTCGACGACTGCTGCTGACCCTTGCTTTTCTTGTTCCGACACTTCTCCTTCCCCGACGACGATGAGGTAGCTGCAACGGGAGAGGCGACGGCTACGGAGGTGACGGCAGGGGAGGCGAGAGCCTCCGTGTACTGGAGCCGGGACTCCAGAAGAGCTTCCTCAATCCGGAGGAAGAGCTCGTATGCCCAGGGCATGAGGGTGCCCTGGGCCACCATGGTGGAGAGGACGTCGTGAGAGTAGTGGATGAAGATGTCCGTGTACGCGTCGGTGGCACCACGCTTGATGGTGAGGAGCGCGGCCAGAGGGGGTGGGGCAGAGATCTCGAGGCGACGAAGAATTTCCTCTGCCCACTGCCAGTAGGAGGTGACCGTCTCGGTCTCCCCCATGTGCAGGGAGTTGAACTCCCGCAGTAGGCGGCTGGTCTCAGCCTCGTTGGACAGGCGATGGGGACGAGTGAGGGCGTGCCACGCGGCTGTAGGGTCTGGGGTGGCGCCAGCGGTGAAGTTGCCTAAGAAGGGCTCGAGGGCGAGGCGGGAAGCCGGAGGGGCGACAGGGACTAGAGCACGGACGGCACGACCAGCGTCATACTACTGGTCGGGAAGGGTGGGGTCCTACAGCATGGTGTAGTATGCCCACAGACCCTCACCCTGCGCCTAGATCCGGAAGCTGAGCTCCCAGCTCCAAAGTTGCTCGCCGGCCTGAAGCAGCGGCAGCGTCGTCTAAAGATCCTTTTGCCTGCGGCCGGCGCCCAAAGTGGGGACAAGGACGGAGGTCACTGTCTGCCGCTGGCGCTGAGTCTGTTGCTGCGCCAGTTAGTGCGTGGCAGCAGACAAAGTTGGGCTGGCGTGCCTTGGAGGGATGAAGGATGGCGGCGCATTGGTGGCAGTCTGAGAGGCCAATGGCTACAGCGCCGGAAGCTGCTGCATCAAGGCAGCGAGCTATTGTTGAAAAGCAGCGAGGGGATCAGGGTTGCCACCAATGACGCCAGAGGGCTGCTGCAACTTCTGCTGCTATTGCTACTGGTGCTGCTACTTCTGCTGTTCCTACTACTGCTGTTGCTGCTACTGTTGCTACTGCTGCTGCTGTAGCCGCTGCAAGAAAGGGGGGCTGGGGGTCCCACCAATAGAGGAAGACCCCTCCCCAGTGGGGTTACCAGCCATAGTGTGGTACCCCTTGTTTTTTTTGTGTTGCTGACATCAGCAGTGATGTCAGCTAAGGGTCGTGGACGTCCTGTCCACCCTTAGGTTTTCTTCCCCCTTCCCTTTCCCATTTTTTGTAAGTTGATGACATCAGCAGCGACATCAGCTGTGACGTCAGCAACAAGATGCTGACGTCAGTAGTGGCAATTGTTGGGGCCGCTGTTGCAGCTGCTTTTGCTGTTGCTGCTGCTGCTGTAGCTGCTGCTGCTGCTGCTACTGCTACTACTGCTGCTGCTGCTGCTATTGGTGGTGCTGCTGCTGCTACTACTGCAGCTGCTGCCACTACTGCTGCTGTAGTTGCGGTTGCACTGCTGCTACGGCTGCTGCGGCTGCAGTTGCAGTAGTAATTGCTACTGCTACGGGCTGCTACGGCTACTATGGCTGCTGTAACAGCTAAGGCAGCTGTTGTAGCCGTGGCAGAGAAGCTGGTGGGGTGGGGGATTTTTTTCTCGTTTTTTCCTTTCTTTCGTCTGTCACAGCAGACTCCGCTGCTCGTTATGGGCAGCGGGCAGCGAGCCCGCTGTTTGCTGCGAGCAGCGGGCTTGCTGCCGTAGCCCGTCGCTCGCAGCGAGCTGCGGGCTACAAGGAGCAGCAGCCGCTGCTGGCTGCTGTTGGCACCTGCTCGTTGCTGCTGTTGCTGCAGCTGGCTGCTGCTGCGGCTTGCTGCTGCGGCTGCTGCGGCCTGCTGCTGCTACTGCACGCTGTTGCAGCTGTTGCTTGCTGCCGCTACTGCTCGCTGCTGCTGCGGGCTGCTACTACGGGCTGCTGCGGGCTACTGCTGCTGCAGGCTGCTACTATTGCGGGCAGCTACAAACTGCTGCTTCTGCCCGCTACTTCTATTGCACATAGCTGCTGCTGTCACTGCTTGTTACCATTGCTTGCGGCTGCCACTGGTGCAGACTCCTACTGCTGTGTGCTGGTGCCAGTCACTGCACCTGGGTGACGTTGCCGCGTGCGTCGTCGCTCGCAGGTGTCGGACGCGGCCTGCCGCTCACCTCCTCGCGTCACGCGTGGGGGTCTGTGCTGCCGAAAAAATATTGGCAGCATTTCCCCTGGCCAAGTGGCCGTGGGAAAATATCTGACGCCGCCACCAGGCGGGTCAATGCTTCCTGAAAACATCCGGCAGCATTTCCCCTGCATTGGCGCGTATGGGAGTCCGCCGGCTTTGAGTGGCACCTGTACGCTAGTCTTTGCTGCTGTTGCTATGCTCTGGCTCTGATACCAAGCTAGAAATCCTAGGTAGCATGTTGGAGCAGCAGCGTTGTCGATGCAGCGTGCGGGCTTCCATGCTCGTTGCTTAAGTCTGCTGTCCCCTTAGTCTGGTGCTCTAGAGTCTAAGTCTGGAAGCTCTGGGTTTCTTACTCAGAAACGCGCGCGCCAGTGTTAGCGCCAGAAAGCAGCTGAAAACTGAAAGTGACTGATTAGGAATGAAGAATGAGCAACAATGGGAGACCCCTGCAAGTTCTAGCTCCCCCCCACTAGTGTAGAACTTGTTACTCAGCTAACCAGCCAATCAGAAAAAAGTCCTAGACCTATTTTCTGGCAGGCAAGGTTTTCTCGGTGAGCCCGGCCAGACGCCCAACAGCCCAAAACCCGGGCGTCGTCCGTTCTGCCTGAAAACTGGACCATACCATAATACCAACGCTGTGAACGCATTCGTGCGGTCAGAATCAGCTAGAAAACATAGCAGCAAAGAGTTATGGCTGCCCGAACCGAGGTAGTGGCTACGACAGTCAGCGATGCCAAACATGGCCATACAGCAGGAGACATGGACCCTAGACATCGCATGATGCTGCAGACGCAATGCCACAACCAGACACAGCACTAGTTGCATGCAGACAGCATCTGTAGTGGCAGTGACCGCCGGCGGCCCGACCGTCGAGGAGGCCTGCCGATGGAGCTGAGCGCATCGCCGGAGGGAGGAGGTTCCAGCGAACGGTGAGTGGTCCTCAGCGCGCGTCGGCTCCACCGAGCGACACTCCAGCAGCATCGAGTCTTGACGTCAATCATCTGCACGCCGATGTACACAAGTCGAGAGGACACAACAGAGTACAATGAGAGATGCATGAAAACCAACACCAGCAACCAAGCACTACCATCCTTCTACCCGCCCCCCGTTTTGTGTCACGCTACTTCACCACAGCACGCCGCGGTCACGTCTCTTGGCTGCACATGCAGCCTCAACACCGTCACACTGGATTCTCCACCTCTCGACGGACCTCTGGACGAAGACCTTGACTCTCCACGTACAGCCCGTTATGCTGATCACGAGTGGGAGGACCTCCTTGAAACCTCTCCCGCCAACGACGATACCCCACTGTGGGTTCGTATGCTTGACCACCCGTACTGGCGTGAGGAGGTCGCTGAGGCAGCTGATCGTGAGCGTGAAGCGATAGACCGCCAAGTGTACACTCCGACGACTTGCTACCATCACCACCTCTGTCTTCAAGCGTGCACCCTCCTCATGGCTCCCAGTCAGCGGCCCCATCTCCTGCAACAGACCCTGTACCATCTCCCACAGCACTCGTGTCAAGTGGCCCGTCCGCTGCATAGGAGGTCCCTGGGGTTATTCCGGCCCTTCCTGTCCACAGAGACTCCATTGGGTTGGCGGGCGCCATCCTTGACGCAGCAGCTGGAGCCGCTGTAACCTTTACTGCTACAGCATGGGCGTACAGGGCTCTTGTCTAGTCCGCAGACATGCAGGTGAGGCGTACGCACACACTGTAGTGTCTCTTCCGCTGCTGGCCGCCACTTCTGCAAATGTCGCCACGTAGGTTACTGCAGCAGCAGCTTCTGTGGTTGTCGCTGCCTCATCTATTGCAGACGCAACGTCCAGCACAATCGGCTCCATTCGTGCATCCACTGCAACCACAGTGCTGACGCCCACCGATGCTCCACGTGGTCTCACACTGCATATCACCACAGGCATTCTCATCACATCAGTGTCAGCCGCGATGGCTGGTGCCACTGTGACAGGACTTTTGTGGCTCACGGTATCCATGGCCGGATGGGTGGCGACACTATTCTCCTCCGCCGCATCCGTGGTGCCACCTCTCTTTGCTCTACTACCACGCCACTAGCACGGTGAGCGTTTGCACTACACAACATTGCATTGGACCTCACCACTTTCTTCTCCGTTACCCCTCTCTCTCCTTTCTGCCTCCACCAGCTCATTTTCTCATCATTGCAGGACCGGAGGAGACGATAGAAGCTTTATAGGCCGTCCTTAGTGAGGCTCAAGCGGCCCGTCGCAAGGTAGAAGATGAACTTCAACAGGCACGTGAGGCATAGCATGAGTTAGCCGCAACTGTAGCTGCATTAGTCATAGACCATCTCTGCACTGTCCCGGGTTTTGCTGCTGTCCTCCCAACTAAAGAAACTGTCACTACAGACTCCTCTGTTCCTCGCATTGGTGGTACTCCCAACTCCTCCACTCTTGCTCTCTCCGCATCGGCACTAGCCCGAATTCTTCTCCCAGCTCGGCAAAAGGATTTTGAAATGCCACCTTTGCAGTTCACGTCCAAGCTCACCTTCACCTCCTGGGAAACGCGCTTCAGATCCTAGGCCCAGGGTAAGCTACTCCAGGAGTACTACGCCCCTATGAAGCCACCATCCATACCTCAGCCTGCTGAGACTGCCCGTGCTGTGTGGGACCTCATCAATGCAGGACATGAGATCCTCCTGTATGACATAGGTATGTACAACGCTGACCCCACGCGCGGGATCCCAGCTGACCCAGTGGGTACATATGCGCTCATTTGTCATCGCAAAACTGCCACTGGACAGGCTGTCCAGAGCGCCCTCACTGTTTAGTTCAACACATTGCAGATGCGAGCTGACGAAATTGCAGAAGAGTACTGGGCGCACAGTCTGCGCCTACTGCGTGACCTGGGAAAGGGCGCTCCGGGTCCTCTCTCAGCTTACCTTTCCATTGTCATTGGCCTCATCCCTGAGCTCTCTGATCTTTACCTGCACGTCTCCCAGGCAGAGCTCGAGCGGCTCGCTGCTGCCCCGGTCCCTGCGGACTCCCCGCTGGGGATCGGCCCTCTCTTTGACTTCAATTCCTCCTGTCTCACAGATTGGTGGAACGTCCTGTAAAACAAACGCATGTACCGTGCTGCACTCGCAGTCACCACCTCCTCCTCACCCTTGCTGATGGTGTCCTCTCCCTTCTCTCCACCTCTGGGCAATCTCCATTGTTTGCCTTTGAAGCCATGTCATACATGACTTGGGTCTAGAATCGGGTTCGTCATGGTCCTCTCCCTCACTCGGTCACACCTTTTGAATGCTGGACGGGCCGGCGTGCTGACCTCCGACTTGCTCGTGTCTGGGGGTGTCTGGCTTCTGTGTGGGTCCCAGGAGACCAACGGGATGGGAAGCCCTCTCCTCGTGGTCGCTTGTGCATCTTTCTTGGGGTCTCTCCGTTCTCCAAGGCTTGGCGCTTCTGGGATCCTTTCCATTGTCGTGTCATTGAGTCTCGTGATGCTCTCTTCTTTGAACACCTGTTTGAGCATGATGCTTCTCATTTCCGTGGCTTCCTTTCTCCGCCCTCTCGGGGTGGGGGTGGTCATCGTCCCTGTGGGACCTCTATTCTCCCCTCCGTCCGTCCTTTGACACCACTTGTCTCCTCTAAGCCTCTGGCCTCCTCTTCCTCCTTGGGGCTTCCTTTCTCATCCCTCCTACGTCTTTGGACCCTCCTATACCCGGGGAATCCCTTGTCGCATCTGATCGTGACTCCCTTGAGCCCTCTGCTCGCTCGTCCTCACCCTCTTCATCGTCCTCTGCACCTGACTCTAGTCCGACGTCTACGTCACCTCCTGCCCTCTCTGAGCCCCCTTTCACAGCTGCATCTCCTTCTCCATCAGTCTCTGTGCCCCAATGCCCCGCTGCGCATGTCTTCTGTAGCGCGTGTCCCGTCTGTTCCCCAAGTCTCATCCTACACGCTTTGCGGTCGTCTTATGGCACTTCCCTCTGAGTCACACCCTGTTGTCTCTAGAGACACTGGTCTCCGTGCTCTTGGTCTTGCAACCTCTGCATTATCTGCGGCTGCCTCTGTGGTGCATCCCAACACATCACTTTGCCACTCTCTCACTGAACAAGAATTTCACTCAGCTCTTTCTTCGTCTGTAGCCGGGTATGTTGCTTCGTACTTTGCTACTACTGGTCTCTCTCCTCTTCCGCCCGAACCTTTGACTTTGCAGGCCGCACGCACGGCCTCTGATTCCCCCTTGTGGGAGCAGACCATGAAATCCAAGCTCGACGCGCTGTCTGAGCATGCTGTGTACAAGCTCGTGGACCTTCCACCAGGCCACAAGGCGGTTGCAGCCAAGTGGGTGTACCATCGCAAGCTGAACCCTGACAACACCGTTGAATGGTACAAGGCTCGTCTCACTGCAAAAGGATTCTCTCAAATCTCTGGTGTTGAATTTGATGAGACCTTTGTTCGAGTCAGTCGTTACACCATAACTAGGGCTCTTCTCAGCCTGGTCGCACAGCATGACTTGGAGCTTGAGCAGATGGATGTGAACAATGCCTTCCTCTATGGGAAGCTAGATGAGGATATCTACATGATGCAACAGCTTGGCTTCTCTGATGGAACAAGCTGACTGTGGCCTTTGTGCAAGGCTCTCTATGGCCTGAAGCTGTCCCCTCGCTGCTAGAACCAAGAAATCACAGCTACCCTTGAAAAGCTGTGATTTCAGGGAGAGAGAGGGAGGGAGAGAAAAGAAGAGAGAGGAAGACAGAGAGATAGAGAGAGAGAGAGAGAGAGAGAGAGAGATAGAGAGAGAGAGAGA
>SZWC01014645.1:46091-73647 GCA_023375785.1 Penium margaritaceum
ATATAGATGTAGATATAGATATAGATATAGATATAGATATATATATATAGATATAGATATAGATATAGATATAGATATAGATATACATATACATATATATAGGTATAGATATAGATATAGATATAGTGCACATATAAAAATATAACATTATGTGTACTTCAATTACTATGTAATCCTATGCACCTATAGTGCAATGTTGGAACCTTGTTTTCTGTTTGTGCTTTGGGTCTTGATCACCAAGCCAACCCTTGTCACAGGCTCGTGTTCAACGAGCTCGTTTTGCGACGGGCCCGTTGATCACGAGCCTGTCGGCAACGACGTGACGGGCCAGCGAGGAGCAGTGGGAAGCTGCAATGCAGCTGCCTGTCAGTTGTGTATGGTGCTGCTGCTGACATTCTAGTCGCTATCGACACGTTGCGCTTGAATGGAAACGCTAGACAACAGGTTGGGACAGCAGCGTTGTTTATGTAGCGTTCGGGCTTCCACGCTCGTTGCTTAAGTTTGTTGCCCCCTCAGTCTGCTGCTTTAGAGACTAAGTCTGGAAGCTCTGAGTTTGTTACTCAGAAATGCGCACGCCAGTGTTAGCGCAAGAAAGCTACTGAAAACTGAAAGTGACTGATTAGGAATGAAGAATGAACAACAATGGGAGACCCCTCCAAGTTCTAGCTCCCCCCCAGCTCTAAAGAGCTTGTTACTCAGCTAACCAGCCAATCAGAAAATACACCTAGACCTATTTTCTGGCAGGCAGGGTTTTCTCGGTGAGCCTTGCCAGACGGCCGACAGTCCAAAACCCGGGCATCGTCTATTTTGCCTGAAAACTGGACCATACCATAACACCGACTTTGCGAACGCAGTCGTGCGGTCAGAAACAGCTAGAAAAATAGCAGCAAAGCGTTATGGCTGCCCGAACCCAGGCAGTGCCTACGATTGTCCATGATGCTAAACAGTGCCACGCAGCATGAGACATGGACCTTAGGCAGAGCATGACGCTGCAGACGCAATGGCACAATCTAATCCAGCACTGGGCGCATGCAGACAGCATCTGCGGTGGCAGTGACCACCAGCGGCCCGACCGCCGAGGAGGCCTGCCGATGGAGCTGAGCACGTCACCGGAGGGAGGAAGCTCCATTGAACTGCGAGTAGACCTCAGCATGCATCGGCTCCACCGGAAGACACTCCAACAATGTCGAGTCTCACCGTCAGTCATCTGCACGCTGATGTACACAAGCCGGGAGGACACAACAGAGCACAATGAGAGATGCGCAAAAACCAACACCCCTCATGACTCACAGGCGTAGTGCACATGGACGGGCAGAGACACATTCAACAACCAGACTCCCCCAGGGCACACAGCGACGCAGGCAGGGACAAAGAGAGCCACTCAGAATCGCACGCCAACCGAACTCACAGCCTTCTTGAACGAGTTGTGCTTCAGTGCCTTGGTCAAGAAGTCAGCCAGCTGCCGTGCTGTCTCAACCCACACAATGCTGATGCTGCCGTCATGCAACAACGAACGCACATAGTGATACTCAATGTTGATGTGCTTTGTGCGTGTGTGATACATGCCGTCATTGTCGATGATGGCCATGGCACTTTGATTGTCACAATGCAATGTGATGGATGCAACGGACTGACGCAACTCGGACAACATACGATGTAAACATACACTCTCACACGTGCCTGAGCGAAGGGCTACGTACTCAGCCTCAGCAGTGCTACGTGCAATGCACCCCTGCTTGCCACTACGCAAGGACACAGCCGTGCCGCCGATCAGAAAGATCCATCCTGTGCGACTCTTACCGTCTGGACTGCCGGCCCAATCACTGTCGGTGTAACCCATAGCGACGACAGACGGCTGGCGGCGAAACATGAGACCTCACCGAGGAGTCAAGACGACGTAGTGCAGTACTCGGATCGTGGCCTCGAAGTGGAGGTGACGCGGCTCCTGAGAAAACTGAACCAAGAGGTTGACGGTGAACGCGATGTCTGGGCGCATCGTCATCGCCAAGAGCATCATTGACCTCATGACTCGTAGATTCGTGATCACGTCAACAAGCCCCCACAACGGCTGGGTCAGGACTCTTTAGCTTCACCTGGCCATCAGGTGACATGGGTGAAGATGCGTTGGGCACAAGTGGCAGGTCCTCGGCGAAGCGAGTGGACAGGGTCTGCACATAGGCAGCCTGGTGGATGTGCATGATGCCTTGGGAGCGATCATGCTCGAGCTCCATGCCTAGGAAGAGTCGGGCAGACCCAAGATCCTTCATCTGGTAGGCAGTGTGCAGCAGGTCCTTGACACGTTGCATGGCAGCCATGTCAGGCGACGTAATGAGGAGATCGTCGACGTAGACCAGGACAGCGGCGAGGGTCTGGCCTCGTAGGCTGACGAACAATGCGGGGTCAGCAGTGTTGCGCTAAAGGCCGCCGCGTAGGAGCATGCTACTGATCTCCTGGTTCCAGTACTGAGGCATCTGCTTTAGGCCGTAAAGGGCCTTCCGCAGCCGCCAAACTCTCTCAGTGCCGTCGTCAAGCCTGGGGGCTGCACCATGTAGAGCTTCTCACCCTCCAATGAACCATGGAGGAAGGCGTTGCTCGCGTCCATCTTAAGTAGCTCCCACGCATGCTGGGCAACCAGGCTGAAGAGCGTCCGGCTCGTGGAGGACCGACCAACTCGGACAAAGATCTGGTCGTAATCGACCCCAGGGACCTGAGCAAACCCCTTGGCTGTTAGGCGGGCCTTGTACTTGTCCAAGGACCTTTCGGGCTTCCATTTGTGCCGAAAGACCCACTTGGCACCGATGGCCTTCCGACATGGAGGGGGGTCGACGAGGTCATACACGTGGTGCTGCCGGATAGTAGCGAGCTCGTCAGCGCAGATAGCATCCCAATGTGGAACCTCAGGAGAGGCTCGAGCCTCGCGTAGGGTGGCTGGGTCCTCCGGGCGTTCTATTGAGCAGACTGAGAGAGCGTGTGCATCTCGATCTCAAGGTGGGATGTGCGCGAGTGCAGCCATGACAGCATGCCAATACTCGTGATGAAGCATGACGTAGCCCAGTGTAGAGCCAGGGTGAAGGTCTGTAATGATAGCCGAAGTGGTCAGGCCGAGGGCCGTGGTGCCAGGGTCCCCACTCACGACCATAGGAGAGGAAGAGACACGTGGAGCGACAGCGGGCCGAGATGCCACATGGCGAGGTGCTGCGGTATGCGTGCTCACTGACGACCTGGGTCGGAGGCTGCCGCCAAAGCCACGCATGTAGCACTATAGGGCAGGAGATGGCACCGAGTCTGATGGGTCGACGGAGACGGACGAGGCTACTGGCCCGGAGGGACCAGCAGACGCAACTGGGGCTGCTGGCCCGGAGGGGCCAGCGGACGTGATTGGGACCGCCGGCCCGGAGGAGCTAGCGGGCGCGACTGGGACGTCTAGCCTGGAGGGACCAGTGGACGCGACTGGGACGGTTGGCCCAGAGGGACCAGTGGACACGACTGGGACCGCCAGCCTGGAGGGACTAGTGGACACGACTGGGACCGCCGGCCCGGAGGGGCCAGTGGGCGCGACTGGGGCTGCTGGCTCGGAGGGGCCAGCGGGCGCGACAAGGACCGCCGGCCCGGAGGGGCCAGCGGGCGCGACTGGGGCTGGTGGCTCGGAGGGGCCAGTGGACGCGAATGGGGCTGCTGGCTAAGAGGGGCCAGCGGGCGCGACTGGGGCTGCTGGCTCGGAGGGGCCAGCGGGCGCTACAGGGGCTGCTGGCTTGGAGGGACTAAGTGATGTGCCACCCAAAATCGGCAGGACGGAGGACGGACTCGCCACTCCCTCACGCGACGGGAGGGACACCGACAAGCCGGAGTGAACGAGATTGCGCAAAAACAGCTCCTCAAAGAAGAGGACATCGTGGGACTCGACGATGTAGTGTCGGGAGGGATCCAAGAAGCGCCAAACCTTGGACTGACGAGAGACACCGAGAAAGATGCAGGGACGTCTGGGGGGGGCGAGCTTGCCGCCCTGCGGCGGGGCGGCCACCCAAACAATGGCCACGTAGCCCTAGACGCGAGCAGGGCAAAGGTCGGCTCGCTGACCGCACTAGTGTTGGTATGGCGTGGACTAGCGGGGGAGGGGTCCGTGAAGAATCTGGTTCCCAACCCACGTCATGTAGGCCATGGATTCAAAGTAGAAGCCATCAAAGAGGCTAGACTCAACCCGCATGGTACGGACGGCAACGGCCATGGTATGGTTCCACCACTGGGAGACGCCGTTCTGGGCGGGCGTGTAGGACGCGGACGTCACGTGGTGGATACCGCAGGAGACGAGAAAAGTCGTGGTCTCACCCATGTACTCATCACCGCGATCGGAGCAAAAGCGGCGAGGAGATCGACTACACTTACGCTCTGCAAGGAAAATCCAGTCCTGAATGGTACGGGCGACATCGCTCTTCTACCGAAGGCAGAAGACCCAGTGGTCGCGAGAGTAGTCGTCAGTGAGGGTGAGGACATAACAGCCATGCTCTCTGACGGACTCGGTAGGGACAGGACCCATGACATCGGAATGGACCAGATCGAGAGGGGCGGATGTACGGGAAGAGGACGGAGGGTATGTGGACCAGTGCATCTTGCCCTGAGTGCAATCAACGCACTCCGTGAGGCACGGCAAAGGGAAGTCTCAGGGTCAAGGCCCTTGGCCGGCTGGGTGCGGAGCATGCTGTCGACGGCACTAGAGTGGACGTGGCAAAGGCGGCAGTGCAAGAGACGAGTATGCTATGGAGAAAGCGTGTTGGTGAAAAGCACATGGCCGGTGGCAGCTGACGGGGACGGGACAGAACGAGAGGAGAACAGATGAGGCACGTGCCATAGGTTGCCAAGGGCGGTGGCGTGAACGACAAGACCGGACAGACGCAATGACAGAGTGCCAACACCACATGAGTGCACAATGTCCATGCTCATGCGGTCAAGAGCAGTAACGGACAAGAGGCTGAGCTCAAGACCGGGGATAAAAAGGACATCGGTCAGGAAGACATCACCGGCAGGACCACGGAACCGAATGACACCAAGGTCGCGGACAAGTACCACCTGGCCTGAGCCCATCCGGACACCGGATACATTGCCAATAGGACCAAGCATATTGAAGGCCTCACGAGAGGCCGTCATGTGATGCGTGGCGCCAGAGTCGATGATCCAGGTCTCAGCCGGGTCCTGGACCGGAGTAGCCAGATCGCTAACACTCACATGGCAGTACGCAAGAGACGCGGACGCGGTGGAAGGGGGCGTGAACCGAGACTGCCAATCATCAAGCCACGTGACTTCGTCACGGAGGGGGACAAAGGAGACCATGGGAGATGGCGAGACAGACGAGGAGGAAGGACACGACCGTAGCTCAATCTCAGTCATGCAGGGCGAGGGGGACGAGCAGGAGGTGACGCAACGCGCACTTCCCTTGGGGGAGGGCGAGGCAGGCCAAGCTAGAGCGCAATGAACTGCTCCAACTGACGCTCACGCGTGGACAGCCCGAGAGTGTAGACTGAGTGTGGAGTGACGACGCCAGAGCCCGGATAGGACGAGGACTGCACCTGTGAAGGGAACAGGGGTGCCGATGGCTGCGGGTGATGCTGCTGCGGAGCTGGCGCCGGCGGGACCGGTGCGGCTGTCAGAGGTCTAGAGCTGCTAGACGAGGTCAAGGCGTCAATGCCAGCGATAGCAAAGGCGATAGAGGTGAGACTGCGCTCCCACTGGCGACGCATGGTGGCGATGACGCGCGCCTCATCCGTCGGCAGCAGGCACGTGTACCACCCGTGCCCGGGCTGGCCACAGTTGTGGCAGACTGAGCCACCACCGCTGGACCCAGTCAACTGCTGCTGCTACTGCTGACCCTTGTCCTTCTTGCTCCCTAGTGACAAGGAGCTGGTGGAGGTAGCTGCTGCAGGGGAAGCGACGGCCACGGAGGTGACGGCAGGGGAGATTAGAGCCTCTGTGTGCTGAAGGCGAGACTCCAGGCGAGCTTCCTCAATCCTGAGGAAGAGCTCGTATGCCCAGGGCATGAGGGTTCCCTGGGCCGCCATGGTGGAGAGGAAATCTTGGGAGTAGTGCACGAAGACGTCCGCGTGCGCGTCAGTGGTGCCGCGCTTGATGGTGAGGAGCGCGGCCAGAGGGGGTGGAGCAGCGGTGCCGAGGCAACAAAGGATGTCTTCAATCCGCTGCCAGTAAGCGGTGACTAACTCGGTCTCCTCCATGTGGAGGGAGTTGAACTCTCGCAGTAGACGACTGGTCTCAACCTCGCTGGACAAGCGATGGGGGCGAGTGAGGACGTGCCACGTGGTTGCAGGATCTGGGATGCCGCTAGCAGTGAACTCGCCAAGAAAGGGCTCTAGGGCCAGGCGGGAAGCCAGAGGAGCGACAGGGACGAGGACGCAGACGGCGCGGCCAGCGTCATACAGCTGGTCGGCCTGGGTGGAGTCGTACAAAAGAGTGTAGTATGCCCACAGTCCCTCACCCTGCGCCCAGATGCGGAAGGTGAGCTCCCAGCTCCGGAACTGCTCGTCGGCCTGAAAGTCCTTTTACCTACGGCCAGCGCCCAGAGTGGGGCCAAGGACGGAGGTCACTGTCTGCCGCTGGAGCTGAGTCTACTGTTGTGCCAGGTAATGCGTGGCAGTGGACATATCGGGGCTGGCGTGCCCAAGAGGAATGAACGACGGCGGAGTACTGGTGGCCATCAATGAGACCACTGGCTGCAGTGCTGCAAGCTGCTGCATCAAGGCGGCCAGCTGTTACTGAATGGCAGCCAAGGGGTCAGGGCTGCCATCGACAATGCCTGTGGGCTACTGCTGCTGTTGCTTTTGCTCTTGTTGCTGCTGTTGCTGCAACTGCGACAGGAAAGGGGGACTGGGGGTCCCCCAAACCAAGGAGGCCCCCTCCCCATGAGGACTGTTAGCCATGGTGGGTTTTGGTGCCCTTTTTCTCCCTTTTTTTGTTTGACGCTGATGTCAGCAGAGATGTCAGCCTAGGACAGCTGATGTCAGCAGCTGCCACCACGTTATCTATAGCGCTGTTGTTGTAGATTTTTCTTCCCTCATTTTGCCTTTTTTGTGTTGATCATGTTAGCATTGACGTCAGAAGTGATGTCAGCGGTGGGATGCTCACATCAGCAGAGGCCGTTGTTGGGACCGCTATTGCGCGGCTGCAACGATTGTTGTTGTTGATGTCGCTGCAACTGCTGCTACCGCCACTGCCGTTGCAATCTTTCACTACGATGGTTGTTGTTGCTGCTACTGCTGCCACTGCTGCTGCTGCTGCTGCTGTGGCTACTACTGCTGCTGCTGCTACAGCGGCTGCTGTTGGTGCTACTACTGCTGCTATTGCTACGGCTGCTGTTACAGCAGCAACTACGACTGCTGCTGCTACTGCTCCCACGTGCTACTGGGGTTGCTGTGGCTGCTGTAGCAGCTATGGCGGTTGTTGCAGCCATGGCAAAGGCACTGGAGGGGTGGGGGATTTTTTTCGTTTTTTTTTCTTTTCCGTGTGTCACAGCGAGCTTCGCTTCTCGCTATGGGTAGCATGCTGCGAGCAACGAGCTCGCTACTCGTTGCCAGCAGTCTGCTGCTTGCAGTGAGCAGCGGGCTCGTTACTTGCTACTCGACGATCGCAGCGAGCTACGGGGCTGCGAGCAGCAGCAGCCGTTGCAGGCTGCTGCCGGCTGCTGCTTGCTGCTCCTGCTGCTGCAGCTAGCTGCTGCTGCTACTTGCTGCTGCGGTTGCTGCTACTGCTGCTCGCTGCTACTGCTGTTGCTCGTTGGCACTACTACTGCTGCGAGCTACTGCTGCTGGCCACCGTTGCTGCTTGTTTCTAGGGCTGTTGTTGCTACGAGCTACCGCTGCTGCCGGCTACTACTGCTGCACGCAGCTACTGCTGGCTGCTGCTGCCACTGCTCGCTGCTGTTGCCTGCCGCTGCTGTTGCTACAAGCTGCTGTTGCTGCTCACTCGTGCCAGTCACTACACCTGGATGACGTTGTCGAGTGCGTTGTCGCCCGCAGGTGTCGGACACGTTTTCACCTCCTCATGTCACGCGTGGGGATCAGTGCTACCGGAAGAAATCCGGTAGCATTTCCCCTGGCCTAGTGGCCGTGGGAAAATAATCTGACGCCACCACCAGGCGGGTCAATGCTGCCGGCAAACCTCCGGCACCATTTCTCCTGCACTGGCGCGTATGGAGGCCCGTCGGCGTTGTCTGGCACCAGTACGTCAGTCTTCTGCTGCTGCTGCTATGCTCTGGCTCTGATACCAGAATGGAAAATCTAGGTTGGGCCAGCAGCATTGTTGATGCAGCGTGCGGGCTTCCACGCTCGTTGCTTAAGTCTGCTAGCCCCTCAGTCTGTTGCTCTAGAGACAAAGTCTGGAAGCTCTGGGTTTGTTACTCAAACGTGCGCGCCAGTGTTAGCGCCAAAAAGCTGTTGAAAACTGAAAGTGACTGATTAGGAATGAAGAATGAACAATGGGAGACCCCTCCAAGTTCTAGCTCCCCCCTAGCTGTGTACAGCCTATTACTCAGCTAACCAGCCAATCAGAAAGTAGACCTAGACCTATTTTGTGGCAGGCAGGGTTTTCTCGGTGAGCCCTACCAGACAGTCGACAGTCCAAAACCCGGGCGTCGTCCGTTTTGCCTGAAAACTGGACCATACCATAATACCGACGCTGCGAACGCAGTCGTGCGGTCAGAAACAGCTAGAAAAATAGCAACAAAGAGTTATGGCTGCCCGAACCCATGCAGTGTCTACGATGGTCCATGATGCCAAACACTGCCACGCAACATGAGACATGGACCCTAGGCAGAGCATGACGCTGCAGACGTAATGGCACAGTCAGATCTAGCGCTGGGCGTATGCAGACAGCATCTGCGGTGGCAGTGACCGCCGGTGGCCCAACCGCCAAGGAGGCCGGCCGATGGAGCTGAGCATGTCGCCAGAGGAAGGAGGCTCCAGCGAATTGCGAGTAGGCCTCAGCATGCATCGGCTCCACTGGACGACACTCCAGTAGCATCGAGTCTCGCCATCAGTCATCTGCACGCCGATGTACGCAAGCCCGGAGGACACAATAGAGCACAATGAGAGATGCGCAAAAACCAGCAGCGCTCAGATGGAGCGGCTACTGTGAGTGCGACGCGTGATGCGATGGCTACTGATGTTGCGAGAAGCTCATGCGGCGGCGTGCTGACACCTGGCTTGGAGCTGCTTGATGATGCTGGGCGGCATGATTGCCAACCGGTCCGGTTCGACTCTGGGATGGTTTCGAGGCCCCATGTTGATCACTTCGAGTGGGTGGCTTGGTCAACCGGCCGCTATTATCTCATTGTCCTGGTACTCATGTTTCTCACTTCTGTGAGGCTCGTTTTCCTACCCCTGACGTGATTGCTCCATTCCATGATGTTGTTTGTCTTCACTCATTCACTTCCTCATTCTCCGACACATTGGTTAGCCTAGCAGCCATCATGCAAGTTGTGCTTTGACGCATGTCACACAAGAAGTCGCAACTTACCAGGAGAATGCAGTGTCACCAAAGAACTCTGAGACGTCTAGTTTGTTGGTTTTCGTACATCTCTCATTGTACTCAGTTGTGTCCTCCCGGCTTGTGAACATCGGCGGGCGGATGACTGATGGCGAGACTCGACGCTGCTGGAGTGTCGCTCGGTGCAGCCGACGCGCGCTGAGGCCCACTCACCGTTCGCAGGAGCCTCCTCCCTCCGGCGATGCGCTCGGCTCCATCGGCAGGCCTCCTCGGCGGTCGGGCCACCAGCGGTGACTACCACTGCAGATGCTGTCTGCATGCACCTAGCGTTGTGTCTGGTTGTGGCATTGCATCTACAGCATCAAGCGGTGCCTAGGGTCCATGTCTCCTACTATGTGGCCCTGTTTGGCATCACTGACTATAATAGGCACTGCCTGGGTTCGGGCAACCATAACTCTTTGCTGCTATTTTTTTAGCTGATTCTTACCGCACGGCTGCGTTTGCATTGTCGGTATTATGGTATGGTCCAGTTTTCAGGCAGAACGGACGACGCCCGGGTTTTGGGCTGTCGGGCGTCTGACAGGGCACACCGAGAATACCCTGCCTGCCAGAAAATAGGTCTAGGACTATTTTCTAATTAGCTGGTTAGCTGAGTAACAAGATCTACACTAGTGGGGGGGAGCTAGAACTTGGAGGGGTCTCCCATTGTTGCTTAATCTTCATTCCTAATCAGTCACTTTCAGTTTTCAGCTACTTTATGGCGCTAACACTGGCGCGCACGTTTCTGAGTAACAAACCCAGAGCTTCCAGACTGAGACTCTAGAGCAGCAGACTAAGGGTGCAGCAGACTTAAGCAACGAGCATGGAAGTCCGCACGCTGCATCAACATCCCTGTTTTCCCAACCTACTGCCTACGATTTCTAGTTTGGTATAAGAGCCAGAGCGTAGCAGCAACAGTAGAAGACTGGAGTACAGGTGCCAGACAACGCCGGCGGACCCCCATGCGCGCCAGTGCAGGGGAAATGCTGTCGGATTTTTCCCGGCAGCATGGACCCAACTGGTGGCGACGTTAGAATTTTTCCCACGGCGACTGGGCCAGGGAAAATGTTGCCAAAAATTTTTCGGCAGCACTGACCCCCACGCGTGACGCGAGGAGGTGAGCGGCAGGCCACATCCAATACCGGCGGGCGAAGACACACGCGGTAACGTCACCCAGGTGCAATGACTGGCACCAGCATGCAGAAGTAGCAGTTTGCAGCAGTGGCAGCCGCAGGCAACGGCAGCGAGCAGTGACAGCAACAGCCTACAGCAATTATGTGCAGCAGCAACAGCAGGCAGAAGCAACAGCTTGCAGCACCCCGCACCAACAGCAGTCCGCATCAGCAGCCCACAGCAGCAGCAGCCCGCAGCAGCCTGTAGCAGGAGACCGGAGCAGCAGCCCGCAGCAGCAGCGAGCAGCAGTGGTAGCAAGCAGCAGCTACAACAGCGTGCAGTAGCAGCAGTAGGCTGCAGCAGTCGCAGCAGCAAGCCAGAGCAGCAGCCAGCTGCAGCAAAAGCAGCAACGAGCAGCTGCCAGTAGCAGCTCGCAGCGGCTGCCGTTGCTCACAGCCCACAGCTCGCTGCGAGCGACGGGCTGCAGGCAGTGAGCCCGCTGCTCGCAGCAAACAGCGGGCTCATTGTCCACCACCCTCAGCGAACGTCACTACTGACGTCAGCAACACACAAAAAAACAAGGGGCACCACAACATGGCTAGTAGCCCCACTGGAGAGGGGTCCTCCTCTGTTGGGGGGACCCCCAGTCCCCCTTTCTTGCAGCGGCTATAGCAGCAGCAGCAGCAACAACAATAGCACCGGTAGCAGCAGCAGCAGTAGGAACAACAACAACAATAGCAGCAACAACAACAGCAGAAGCATTAGCGGCAGCAGCACCAGCAGTAGCAGCAGCAGCAAGAGTAGCGGTAGCAGAAGTAGTAGCAATAGTAGCAGCAATAGCAATAGCAGAAGCAGCAGCAGTAGTAGTAGCCCTCTGGCGTCGTTGGCGGCAACTCTGACCCCCTCGCTGCTCTTCAACAAAAGCTTGTCGCCTTGACGCAGCAGCTTGCGGCGTTGCATCCGTTGGCCTCTCAGACTGCCACTGGTGCGCCGCCATCCTTCATCCCTCCAGGGCATGCCAGCCAAGCTTTGTCTTCTGTCATGCACTACCTGGCGCAGCAGGAGACTCAGCTCCAGTGGAAGATAGTGACCTCCGTCCTTGGTCCCACTCTGGGCATCAGCCGTAGGCAAAAGGATTTTGAGACGCTGCCCCCGCCGCTTCAGGCCGGCGAGCAGTTTCGGAGCTGGGAGCTCAGCTTCCGGATCTGGGCGCAGGGTGAGGGCCTGTCGGCATACTACACCCTGCCGTATGACCCCATCCTGGCCGACCAGTTATGTGACGCTGGTCGTGCCATCCGTGCTCTAGTCCCAGTCGCCCCTCTGGCTTCCCGCCTCACCCTCGAGCCCTTCTTAGGCGACTTCACCGCTGGCGCCACCCCAGACCCTGCAGCCGCGTGGCACTTCCTCACTCGTCCCCATCGCCTGTCCAGCGAGGCTGAGACCAGTCGCCTGTTGCGGGAGTTCAACTCCATACACATGGAGGAGACCGAGATGGTCACCTCATACTTGCAGCGGGCGGAGGACATCCTTTGTCGCCTCGGGACCTCTGCCCCATCCCCACTGGCCGCGCTCCTCACCATCAAGCGCGGTACCACGGACGCGTACGTGGACGTCTTCGTCCACTACTCTCACGACGTCCTCTCCACCATGACGGTCTAGGGCACCCTCATGCCTTGGGCATACGAGCTCTTCCTCCGGATTGAGGAAGCTCGTCTGGAGTCTCGACTCCAGTGCACGGAGGCTCTCGCCTACCCTGCCGTCGTCTCCGTGGCCGTCGTCTCCCCCGTCGCAGCTAACTCATCATCGTCGGGGAAGAAGAAGCGTCTGAACAAGAAAGGCAAGGGTCAGCAGCAGCAGCAGCCGTCAACCGGGTCCAGCGGTGGAGGCTTGGTCTGCCATAACTATGGCCAGCCCGGGCACGAGTGGTACACGTGCCCTCTACCGATGGACAAGGCCTGCGTCATCGCCACCATGCGTCGCCAATGTGAGCGCCGTCTCGCCTCTGCCACCGTAGCTGTTGCCGGCTCTGATACCTCGGCCTCGTCCAGCAGCTCGACCACTCCAGTTGCTTCGCCAGTCCAGCCGACACCACCGCCATAGCCGTCGGCGCCGGCACAGTCCTCCTCCTACCCGAGCTCCGGCGCCTTCATCCCGTACTCCGTCTACATTCGTGGGTCGTCCTCCCGTGAGTGTTAGCTGGAGAAGTACATCGCGCTCCAGCTTGGCCTGGCTCGCCCTCCTCCCAAGAGAACTGCGAGTTGCATCACTTCTTCCTCTCCTGTCCAACCCTGCATGACTAAGACTGAGCTACGGTCGTGTCCTCTTTCCTCGTCTGTCTCTTTGTCTCCCATGGTCTCCACTACCCATTCCCATGACGACGTTGCATGGCTTGACGATTGGCAGTCTCGGTTCGCGCCTCCTTCCACCGCGTCCGCATCCCTTCCTTGCTACCATGTGACCGTTAGCGATCTGGCAACCCTGGTCCAGGACCCTACTGAGACCTGGATCATCGACTCCGGGGCCACGCATCACATGACGGCCTCTCGTGAGGCCTTTAGTATGCTCGGTCCTGTAGGCGATGTCTCCGGTGTCCGGACAAGCTCCGGACAGGTGTCGCCTGTCCGTGGTGTTGGTGTCGTTCGTTTCCGTGGTCCTTCCGGTGACGTCTTTCTGACCGATGTCCTCTTCGTCCCGGGACTCGAGCTCAGCCTCCTACCCGTCACTGCCCTTGACCGCATGAGCATGGACGTTGTGCACTCGCGTGGTGCTGGCACTGTGTCGTTGCGTCCGTCTGGTCTTGTCGTACTACACGCCACTGCCTGTGGCAACCTGTGGCATGTACCTCGCCTCTCCTCCTATCCTTCCGTCTCCTCCCCGTCGGCCGCCACAGGCCATGTACTTGTCACCAGTATAATTTATCCTCAGCACACTCGCCTCTTGCACCGCCGCCTCTGCCACGTCCACTCTGCCGCCGTAGAAAGCATGCTCCGCACCCAGCCGGTCAAGGGCCTTCACCCGGAGAATTTCCCCCTCCCGTGCCCCACTGAGTGTATTGATTGCGCTCAGGGGAAGATGCACCGTTCCACGTACCCTTTGTCTTCCTCCCGTGCGTCCGCCCCTCTCGACCTTGTCCGTTCAGACGTCATGGGTCCTCTCCCCACCACGGCCGTCGGCGAGCATGGCCGCTATGTCCTCACCCTCACTAACGACTATTCTCGCTACCGTTGGATCTTCTGCCTTCGGTAGAAGAGCGATGTCGCCCGAGCCATCCAGGACTGGTTTGTCCTTGCGAAGCACGAGTGTGGCCGCTCTCTTCATCGCTTTTGCTGCGATCGCGGTGGTGAGTACATGGGTGAGGGTACGACCTTTTTCGCCTCCCGCGGGATCCACCATGAGACATCCGCGCCGTACACGCCCGTCCAGAACAGTGTCTCCGAACGGTGGAACCGTACCATGGCCGATGCCATCCGCACCATTCGGGTCGATTCCGGTCTCTCTGATGGCTTCTGTTTTGAAGCCATGGTCTACATGACCTGGGTATGGAACCGGATTCCCCACGGTCCCCTTCCCCGCCAGTCCACGCCGTACCAGCATTGGTGCGCTCAGCGAGCTGACCTCTGCCCGGCTCGCGTCAATGGCTGCGTGGCCATTGTGTGGCTGCCCGCCCCGCAGCAAGGCGGCAAGCTCGCCCCCCGCGGATGTCCCTGCACCTTCCTCGGTGTCTCTCGTCAGTCCAAGGCCTGGCGTTGTGGGATCCCTCCTGGCACTGCATCGTCGAGTCCCGGGATATCCTCTTCTTCGAGGACCTGTTTCCTCACGACCTCATTCGCTCTGGCTCGTCCGTGTCTATCACATCGCGTGGGGGAGTGGTGAGTCTGTCCTCCGTCCTATCGCTTCCGGGTGACACATCCCTCAGTCTCTCTGAGCCGGTAGCCCCAGTCATGTCTGCTGGTCCCTCCCAGCTGGCAGCCCCAGTCGCGTCTGCTGGTCCCTCCAAGCCAGCAGCCCCAGTCGCGTCCGCTGGTCCCTCCGGGCCAGCAGCCCCAGTCGCGTCCACTGGTCCCTCTGAGCCGGCAGCCCAAGTCGTATCCACTAGTCCCTCTGAGCTAGTAGCCTTAGTCGCGTCCGCTGGTCCCTCCGGGCCAGCAGCCCCAGTCGCGTCCGCTGGTCCCTCCGGGCCGGCAGCCCCAGTTGCGTCCGCTGGTCCTCCGGGCCGGCAGCCCCAGTCACGTCCACCGGTCCCTCCGGGCCGGCAGCCCTAATCTTGTCCCTCGGTCACTCTGGATCGGCAGCCCTAGTTGCGTGCGCTAGCCCCTCCGGGCCAGCAGCTCCAGTCGTACCCGATGGCCCCTCCGGGCCAGCAGCCCCGGTTGCATCCGTTGGCCCCTCTAGGCCAGGAACCCCGTCCGCCTCCATTGGCCCGTCGGACTCAGTGCCATCGCCTGCCCTGCCACACTACCCACGTGGCCCAGGTTGCAGCCTCCGACCCAGACCGTCGGTGAGCGCACAGACCGTCGCACCGCGCTCCGTGGCGCCTCGACCCCCCGTGGTCCCACGTGTCTCCTCCACTCCCACGGTCGTGAGTGGGGACCCTGGCACCAAGGCCCTCGGCTTGACTACCTCAACCATCATTGCATACCTTCACACGGGCTCCGCACTGTGCTATGCCATGCTTCATCACGAGCATCATCACGCTATCGTGGCTGCACTCACGCACATCCCACATGGGGCTCGAGATGCACACGCTCTCTCAGTCCCCTCCACAGCACGCCCGGAGGACCCAACCACCCTACGCAAGGCACGAACCTCTCCTGAGGCCGTACACTGGAACGCTGCCTATGCCGATGAGCTCGCCGCTATCCAACAGCACCATGTGTACGACCTCGTCGACCTTCATCCACATCGGAAGGTCATCGGCGCCAAGTGGGTCTTTCGGCGCAAGTGGAAGCCCGACGAGTCCTTGGACAAGTACAAGGCCTGCCTTACAGCCAAGGGGTTCGTCCAGATTCCTGGGGTCAACTACGACCAGATCTTCGCCCCAGTTGGACAGTTCTCCACTAGCTGGGCGCTCTTCAGCCTGGTCGTCCAGCATGGGTGGGAGCTGCGTCAGATGGATGTGAATAACGCTTTTCTCCATGGTTCATTGGAGGGTGAGGAGCTCTACATGGTACAGCCCAAAGGCTTCGACGATGGCATTGGGAGAGTTTGGCGACTACGTAAGGCCTTGTATCGCCTGAAGCAGTCCCCCCGATGCTGGAACCAAGAAATCTGCAGATTGCTCCTTCGTGGCGGGCTCCAGCGTAGCACTGCTGACCCCGCACTGTTTGTCAGTCTGCGGGGCCAAACTTTCGCCGCTGTTTTGGTTTACGTCGACGATCTCCTCATTGCGTCGCCAGACACGAAAGTCATCCAGCATGACAAGGACTTGCTGCACGCTGCCTACTAGATGAAGGATCTCAAATCTACCCGAGTCTTCCTGGACATGGAGCTCGAGCATGATCGCTCCCAGGACGTCCTGCACATCCACCATGCCGCCTATGTGCAGACGATGTCCACCCGCTTTGCGGAGGACCTGCCACTCGTGCAGAGCACATGTTCACCCATGTCACCCGATGGTCAGGTGAAGCTGAAGAGTCCTGACCAAGCTGTTGTGGGGGAGCCAGTTGACGTGACCATGTACATGCGAGTAATCGGGTCACTCATGTTCTTGGCGACGACGACATGCCCAGACATCACGTTCGCTGTCAACCTCCTAGCCCAGTTTTCTCAGGAGCCGCGTCACCTCCACTACGAGGCCGCGATCCGAGTACTGCACTATGTGGTCTCGACTCCTCGTCGAGGTCTCATGTTCCGCCGTCAGCCGTCTTTTGTCGCGGTGGGCTACACCGACAGTGACTGGGCCGGTAGTCCGGACGGTAAGAGTCGCACAGGCTGGATCTTTCTGATTGGCGGCACAGCTATGTCCTGGCGCAGTGGCAAGCAGGGGTGCATTGCACGCAGCACTGGTGAGGTTAAGTACGTTGCTCTTGGCTCAGGCGTGTCTGAGAGTGTGTGGTTGCGTCGTCTGTTGTCCAACTTGCGCCAGTCTGTCGCATCCACCACGTTGCATTGTGACAATGAGAGTGCCATGGCCATCGCCGACAATGACGGCGTGCACCACACACGCACAAAGCACATCAGCATTGAGTATCACTATGTGCATTTGTTGTTGCATGACGGCAGCATCAGCATTGTGTGGGTTGAGACAGCACGGCAGTTGGCTGACTTCTTGACCAAGGCACTGAAGCGCGACTCGTTCAAGAAGGCTGTGAGTTCAGTCGGCGTGCGTCCGTGAGTGACTCTCTCTAGCTAGAAAACCTAGGCAGCAGGTTGGGGCAGCAGCGTTGTTGATGCAGCAAGCGGGCTTCCACGCTCGTTGCTCAAGTCAGCTGCCCCCTCGGTCTGCAGTTCTAGAGTCTAAGTCTGGAAGCTCTGGGTTTGTTACTCATAAACGTGCGCGCCAGTGTTAGTGCCAGAAAGCAGCTGAAACCTGAAAGTGACTGATTAGGAATAACGAATGAGCAACAATGGGAGACACCTCCAAGTTCTAGCTCCCCCCCCACTAGTGTAGAACTTGTTACTCAGCTAACCAGCCAATCAGAAAATAGTCCTAGACCTATTTTCTGGCAGGCAGGGTTTCCTCGGTGAGCCCTCCCAGACGCCCGACAGCCCAAAACCCGGACGTCGTCCGTTTTGCCTGAAAACTGGACCATACCATACTACCGATGCTGCGAACGCAGTCGTGCGGTCAGAATCAGCTAGAAAAATAGCAGCAAAGAGTTATGGCTGTCCGAACCTGGGCACTGCTTACGACAGTCAGTGACGCCAAGCAGGGCCACACAGCAGGAGACATGGACCCTAGGCATAGCATGCTGACACAGACGCAATGCCACAACCAGAAACAGAGCTAGGTGCATGGAAACAGCATCTGTAGTGGCAGTGACCGCCGGCGGCCCGACCGCCGAGGAGGCCTGCCGATGGAGCTGAGCGCATCGCCGGAGGGAGGAGGCCCCAACGAATGGTGCGTGGACCTCAACGCGCGTCGGCTCCACAGAGCGACACTCCAACAGCGTCGAGTCTCGCCGTCAGTCATCTGCACGCCGATGTACACAAGCCGGGAGAACACAACAGAGTACAATGAGAGATGCGCGAAAACCAACACTCCCCCATGACTCAAGGGCATAGTGCACATGTGCGGACAGAAACACAGTCAACGACCAGACTCCCCCAGGCCACGCAGAGATGCAAGTAGGGACACAGAGAGCCACTCACGGATGCACGCCGACCGAACTCACAGCCTTCTTGAACGAGTCGCGCTTCAATACCTTGGTCAAGAAGTCTGCCAACTGTCGTGCTATCTCAACCCACACGATGCTGATGCTGCCGTCATGCAACAACGAATGCACATAGTGATACTCAACGTTGATGTGCTTTGTGCGTGTGTGTGATGCACGCCGTCATTGTCGGCGATGGCCATGGCAGTCTCATTGTCACAATGCACCGTGATCGATGCGACAGGCTGACGCAACTCGGACAACAAATGACGCAGCCACACACTCTCACATGCGCCTGAGCTAAGAGCCATGTAGTCAGCCTCAGCATTGTTGCATGCAATGCACCCCTGCTTGCCACTATGCCAGGACACAATTGTGCCGCCAATCAGAAAGATCCAGCCTGTGCGACTCTTACCGTCCGGACTGCCGGCCCAGTCACTGTCTGTGAATCCCACCGCGTCCACAGACGACTGACGGCGGAACATGAGACCTCGCCGAGGAGTTGAGACGACATAGCGCAGTACTCGGATCGTGGCCTTGTAGTGGAGGTGACGCGGCTCCTGAGAAAACTGCGCCAGGAGGTTGACGGCGAACGCGATGTCTGGGCGCGTCGTCGTCGCCAGGAACATCAGTGACCCGATGACTCGCAGGTACATGGTCACGTCAACTGGCTCCCCCACAACAGCTGGGTCAGAACTCTTCAGCTTCACCTGGCCATCGGGTGACATGGGTGAGGATGCGCTCAGCACGAGTGGCAGGTCCTCCGCAAAGCGGGTGGACAGAGTCTGCACATAGGCGGCCTGGTGGATTTGCAGGACGCCCTGGGAGCGATCATGCTCGAGCTCGATGCCCTGTTAGGCAGCGTGAAGCAAGTCCTTGACACGCTGGATGCCAGCCGTGTCTGGCGACGCAATGAGGAGACCGTCGAGGTAAACCAGAACAGTGGCAAAAGTCTAACCTCGCAGCGGGCTCCAGCGGTGCTGCGCTGGAGCCCGCCCCGAAGGAGCGTGCTGCTGATTTCTTGGTTCTAGTACCGAGGCGACTGCTTCAGGCCATAGAGGGCCTTACATAGTCGCCAGACTCTCCCAGTGCCGTCGTCGAAGCCTGGGGGCTGCACCATGTAGAGCTCCTCACCCTCTAGTGAGCCATGGAGAAACGCGTTGCTCACATCCATCTGATGTAGCTCCCACCCATGCTGGACGACCAGGCCGAAGAGCGTCCGGCTAGTGGAGAAACAACCAACTGGGGCAAAGATCTGGTCGTAGTCGACCCCAAGAATCTGGGCAAACCCCTTGGCTATAAGGCGGGTCTTGTACTTGTCCAAGGAACCGTCGGGCTTCCACTTGCGCCGAAAAATCCACTTGGCACTGATGGCCTTCCGACCTGGAGGAAGGTGGACGAGGTCGTACACATGGTGCTGTCGGATAGCAACGAGCTCATCGGTGCAGGCAGCGTCCCAGTGTGCGGTCTCAGGAGAGGCTCGTGCCTCGCGCAGGGTGGCTGGGTCCTCCGGGCGTGCTGTGGAACATACTAAGAGAGTGTGTGCATCTCGAGCCCCTGGTGGGATGCGCGCGAGTGCAGCCACGATAGCGTGCCGATGCTCGTGATGAAGCATGGCGTAGCCCAGTGCAGAGCCCGGATGAAGGTCTGCAATGATGGCCGAGGTGGTAAAGCCAAGGGCCTTGGTGCCAGGGTCCCCACTCACGACCGTGGGAGTGGAGGAGACATGTGGAGCCACGGGGGGTCGAGGCGCCACGGAGCGTGGTGCGACAGTCTGCGCGCTCACCGACGGTCTGGGTCGGAGGCTGCCGCCTGGACCATGTGTGTAGCGTGGCAAGGTAGGAGAAGGCACTGAGTCCGACGGGCCAATGGAGACAGAGGGGATTGCTGGTCCGAAGGGGCCCGCGGATGCAACCGGGGTAGCTGGCCCGGATGGGCCAGCGGACGCGACTGGAGCTGCTGGCCCGTGAGGGCTAGCGGACACAACTGGAGCTGTCGGTCCGGAGGGACCAGCGGACGCGACTGGGGCTGCCAGCCCTGAGGGACCGGAGGACGCGACTGGGGCTGCCGGCCTGGAGGGACCAGCGGACGCAACAGGGGCTGCTGGCCTGGAGGGTCTGGCGGGCGCGACGGGGGCTCCTGGCCCGAAGGGGCCAGCGGACACGACTGGGGCTGCCTGCCCGGAGGGGCCAGCGGACGCGTCTGGGGCTGTCGGCTCGGAGAGACCAGAGGACACGACTGGGGCCATGGGCCCGAAGGGGCCGGCAGACGCGACTAGGGCTGCCGGCTCAGAGGGACCAGTGGACACGACTGGGGCTGTTGGCCCGGAGGGACCAGCGGACGCGACTGGGGCTACCGGTTCAGAGGGACTGAGGGATGTGTCACCCGGATGCGACAGGACGGAGGACGGACTCACTCCCCCATGCGACGGGATAGACACGGACGAGCCGGAGCGAATGAGGTTGCGAGGAAACAAGTCCTCAAAGAAGAGGACATCCCAGGACTCGCCGATGCAGTGCCGGGAGGGATCCCAAAAGCGCCAGGCCTTGGACTGACGAGAGACACCGAGGAAGGTGCAGGTACGTCCGCCGGGGGGTGAGCTTGCCGCCCTGCTGCGGGGTGGGCTGCCACACCACGGCCACGTAGCCCCAGACGCGAGCCGGGCGGAGGTCAGCGCGCTGACCGCACCAATGTTGGTAAGGCGTGGAGTGGCGGGGAAGGGGACCGTGGGGAATCCAGTTCCAGACCCAGGTCATGTAAGCCATGGCTTCAAAGTAGAAGCCATCGGAGAGACCGGACTCGACCCGCATGGTGCGGATGGCGTCGGCCATGCTACGGTTCCACCATTCGGAGACACCGTTCTGGGCGGGCGTGTAGGGCGCGGATGTCTCATGGTGGATGCCGCGTGAGGCGAGAATGGTCGTGGCCTCACCCATGTACTCACCACCGTGATCGGAGCGAAAGCTTCGAAGAGAGCGGCCACACTCGCGCTCCGCAAGGACCAGCCATTCCTGGATGGTGCGAGCGACATCGCTCTTCTGCCGAAGGCAGAAGACCCAGCGGTAGCGAGAGTAATCGTCAGTGGGGGTGAGGAAATAGCGGTCGTGCTCCCTGACGGACTCAGTGGGGAGAGGACCCATGACGTCCGAATGGACAAGGTCAAGAGGGGCGGAAGAACGGGAGGAAGACAAAGGGTACGTGGACCGGTGCATCTTCCCCTGAGCGCAATCAATGCACTCAGTAGGGCACGGGAGGGGGAAAGTCTCCGGGTCAAGGCCCTTGGCCGGCTGGGTGCGGAGCATGCTGTCTACGTTGACACAGTGGACGTGGCAAAGGGTGGCGATGCAAGAGGCGAGTGTGCGAAGGAGAAAGCGTGCTGGCGACAAACACATAGCCTGTGGCGGCAGACGGGGAGGAGACGGAAGGGGAGGAGGAGAGACGGGACACATGCCACAGGTTGCCACGGGCGGTGGCGTGCAGTACGACGAGACCAGACGGACGCAGCGACACAGTGCCAACACCACGCGAGTGCACAATGTCCATGCTCATGCGGTCAAGTGCAGTGACGGATGGGAGGCTGAGCTCGAGACCAGGGACGAAGAGGACATCGGCCATGAAGAAGTCACCGGCATGACCACGGAAACGAACAACGCCAACACCATGGACAGGCAACACCTGTCCGGAGCCCGTCCGGACACCGAAGACATCGCCTACAGGACCGAGCATACTGAAGGCCTCACGAGAGGCCGTCATGTGATGCGTGGCCCCGGAGTCGATGATCCTGGTGTCAGCGGGGTCCTGGACCGGGGTCGCCAGATCGCTAACGGTCACATGGCAGCAAGCAAGGGACGCAGACGCGGTGGAAGGAGGCGCGAACCGAGACTGCCAATCGTCAAGCCACGCAACTTCGTCATAGGAGGGGGTAGAGGACACCACGGGAGACGATGAGACCGTCGAGGAAACGGGATATAACTGGAAATCTGTCTCAGTCATGCAAGGCGGGGCAGGAGAGTAGGAGGTGATGCCACTCGCACTTCCCTAGGGAGGAGGGCGCGTCAAGACGAGCTGGAGCGCGATGAACTGCTCCAGCTGACGCTCACGAGAAGATGGCCCGGGAGTGTAGACCGAGTGCGGAGTGACGGTACCGGAGTCCGGGTAAGGGAGGGACAGTGCCGCTGACGGGAACGGAGGCACCGATGGCTGTGGATAGTGTTGCTGCGGTGCGGGTGTCTGTGGGACTGGCGGAGCTGTCAGACTTGCGGAGCTGCTGGACGAGGTCGAAGTGTCAGGGCCAGCGGCAACGATGGCGGCAGAGGCGAGACGACGCTCCCGCTGGCGATGCATGGTGGCGATGACGTGTGCCTCGTCCGTCGGGAGAGGGCACGTGTACCACCCGTGCCCGTGCTGGCCACAGTTGTGGCAGACCGAGCCACCACCGTTGGACCCGGCCGACGGCTGCTGCTGCTGCTGTTGCGGCGGACCCTTACCTTTCTTGTTCCGGCTCTTCTTCTTCTTCCCTGAAGACGATGAGGTAGCTGCGGCGGGGGAAGCGACAGCCACGGAAATGACTGCAGGGGAGGCGATGGCAAGGGAGGCAAGAGCCTCCGTGCGATGGAGCTGCGACTCCAGACGACCTTCATCAATGCGGAGGAAGAGCTCGTATGCCCAGGGCATGAGGGTGCCTTGGGACGACATGGTGGAGAGGACGTCCTGGGTATAGTCCACGAAGACGTCCGCGTACGCGCTGGTGACGCCGTGCTTGATGGTGAGGAGCGCGGACAGAGGGGATGGGGCAGATTTGCCGAGACGACGAAGGATGTCCTCCGTCCACTACCACTAGGTAGTGACCATCTCGGTCTCCCCCATGTGTAGGGAGTTGAACTCCCGGAGCAGACGGCTGATCTCAGCGTCGCTGGACAGGCGCTGGGGTCGGATGAGGACGTGCCATGCGGTTGCGGGGTCAGGGATGGCCCCAGCGGTGAAGTCGCCAAGGAAAGGCTCTAGGGCCACACGGGAAGCTGGAGGGGCGACTGGGACGAGGGCACGGACGGCGCGAACAGCGTCATACAGCTGGTCGGCCAGGGTGGGGTCATAAGGGAGGGTGTAGTATGCCCACAGGCCCTCACCTTTCGCCCAGATCCGGAAGCTGAGCTCCTAGCTTCGGAATTACTCACCGGCCTGAGGCGGCGGCAGCGGCGTCTCAAAGTCCTTCTACCTATGGCCGGCGCCCAGAGTGGGGCCAAGGACGGAGGTCACTGTCTGCCGCTGGCGCTATGTCTGCTGCTGTGCCAGGTAGTACGTGGCAGCAGACACAGTTGGGCTGGCGTGCCCTGGAGGGATGAATGACGGCGGCGCACTGGTGGCAGTCTGGGAGGCTAATGGCTGTAGCGCTGCAAGCTGTTGCGTCAAGGCAGCGAGCTGTTGCTGAAGAGCAGTGAGGGGGTCAGGGTTGCCGCCAACGACACCAGTGGGCTGCTGTTGTTGCTGCTGTTGCTGCTACTGCTCCTGCTGCTGCTGTTGCTGCTGCTGCTGCTTCTGGTGGTGCTGCTGCTGATGCTGTTGTTGTTGATGCTGCTGCTCCTACTGCTGATGCTGTTGCTAATGCTCCTGCTGCTGCTGGTACTGCTGCTGTTACTGTTGCTGCTGCTGTAGTCGCTCCTAGAAAAGGGGGACTGGGGTTCCCCCCAACAGAGGAGGACCCCTCCCCACCGTGGCTACCAGCCATGGTTTGGCGTCCCGTGTTCTTTTTTTTTGTCTTTGTGTTGTTGATATCAGCAGTGGCTTGGGACGGTGGAAGTTCTAGCCCCCCTTTGGTTGTCTTCACCCTTCCCTTTCTTCCCCTTTTGTTTTGTTTTTCTGGTTGATTACGTCAGCAGTGACATTAGCAGTGACGTCAGTAGCGGGATGCTGATGTCAGCAGCGGCGGTTGTTGGGGCCGCTGCTGCTGTTGCTACTGCAGCCGCTACAGCTACTGCTGCTGCTGCTGCTGCAGCTGTTGGTGCTACTGCCGCTGCGGCTGCTGCTACTGCTGATGCAGGTGGTGCTGCTGCTGCTACTGCTGCTGCTGCTGCTGCTGCTGTTGCTACAACTGCTGCTGCTATTGCTGTGGCTGCGGCTGCTGCTACTACTGCTGTTGCTGCGGTTGTAGTTGCAACAGCAGCTTCTGCTCCTATGGCTACTATAGCAGCTAAGGTGGCTACTGCGGCCACGGCAGAGAAGGAAATGGGGTGGGGGGTTTTTTTCCTTCTCGTTTTTTTTCGTTCTTTTTCTTTTTCAGATCGGGCAGCTGCGCGCTGTCTGCTGCAAGCAACGGGCTGCTTGCTCGTTGGCAGCAGCGGGCTGCTGCTCGCTGCTCGCTCGCTACGGGCTGCGAGTAGCAGCAGCCGCTGCTGGCTGCTGCCAGCAGCTGCTCGCTACTGCTGCTGCTGCTGCGTCTCGCTCCTGCGGCTGCTGCATCCCGCTGCTCCTACTGCACGATGCTTCAACTGCTGCGTGTTGTGGCTATTGCTCGCTGCTGCTACGAGCTGCTGCTGCGGGCTGCTGCTGTACGCTGCTGCTGCTGATACTGCTGCTACGAGCTGCTGCTGCTACTGCGAGCTGCTGCTACGGGCTGTTGTTGCTGCAGGCTGTTGCGAGCTGCTGCTTCTGCCTGCTACTGCTGCTGCATGAAGGTGCTGCTGGCTGCTGCTGCCACTGCTCGCCGCCGTTGCCTGTGGCTGCCGCTACTGCAGGTTGCTGCTGCTCTGTGCTGGTGCCAGTCACTGCACCTGGGTGACATTGCAGCGTGCATCGTCGCCCACAGGTGCCGGACGCGGCCTGCCGCTCACCTCCTCGCGTCGCGCGTGGGGGTCATTGCTGCCGAAAAAATTTCGGCAGCATTTCCACTGGCCCAGTGGCCGTGGGAAAAAATCTGACGCCGCCACCAGGCGGATCATTGCTGCCAGAAAAAACCCGGCAGAATTTCCCCTGCACTGGCGCGTATGGGGGTCCGCCGGCGTTGTCTGGCACCTGTGCTCCAGTCTTCTGCTGCTGCTGCTATGCTCTGGCTCTGATACCAAGCTAGAAATCCTAGGCAGTAGGTTGGGACAGCAACGCTCTTGATGCAGTGTGCGGGCTTCCACGCTCGTTGCTTAAGTCTGTTGTCCCCTCAGTCTGCTGCTCTAGAGTCTAAGTCTAGAAGCTCTGGGTTTGTTACTCAGAAACGCACGCGCCAGTGTTAGCGCCAGAAAGCATCTGAAAAGTGAAAGTGACTGATTAGGAATGAAGAATGAGCAACAATGGGAGACCCCTCCAAGTTCTAGCTCCCCCCCCACTAGTGTAGAACTTGTTACTCAGCTAACCAGCCAATCAGAAAATAGTCCTAGACCTATTTCCTGGCAGGCAAGGTTTTCTCGGTGAGCCCTGCCAGACACCCGACAGCCCAAAACCCGGGTGTCGTCCGTTTTGCCTNGGTTTGTTACTCAGAAACGCGCGCGCCAGTGTTAGCGCCAGAAAGCAGCTGAAAACTGAAAGTGACTGATTAGGAATGAAGAATGAGCAACAATGGGAGACCCCTCCAAGTTCTAGCTCCCCCCCCACTAGTGTAGAACTTGTTACTCAGCTAACCAGCCAATCAGAAAATAGTCCTAGACCTATTTCCTGGCAGGCAAGGTTTTCTCGGTGAGCCCTGCCAGACACCCGACAGCCCAAAACCCGGGTGTCGTCCGTTTTGCCTGAAAACTGGACCATATCATAATACCGACGCTGCGAACGCAGTCGTGCGGTCAGAATGAGCTAGGAAAATAGTAGCAAAGAGTTATGGCTGCCCGAACCCAGGCAGTGCGTACGACACTCAGTGAAGCCAAGCAGGGCCACACAACAGGAGACATGGACCCTAGGCATAGCATGACGACGCAGACGCAATGCCACAACCAGACACAGAGTTGGGTGCATGGAAACAACATCTGCAGTGGCAGTGGCCGCCGGCAGCCCGACCGCCGAGGAGGCCTGCCGATGGAGCTGAGCGCATTGCCGGAGGGAGGAGGCTCCAACGGACGGTGCGTGGACCTCAGCGCGCGTCGGCTCCACCGAGCGACACTCCAGCAGCGTCGATTCTCGCCGTCCGTCATCTACACGCCGATGTACACAAGCCGGGAGGATACAACAGAGTACAATGAGAGATGCACGAAAACCAACATCTTTGTCCCTGCTTGCGTTTCTGCTTGGCCTAGGGGAGTTTGGTCTTTGACTATGTCTTTGCCCGCACATGTGCACTACGCCTGTGAGTCATGGGGGAGTGTTGGTTTTCGTGCATCTCTCATTGTACTCTGTTGTGTCCTCCCGGCTTGTGTACATCGGCGTGTAGATGACTGACAGCGAGAATCGACGCCATTGGAGTGTCGCTCGGTGGAACCGACGCGCGTTGAGGCCCACTCACCGTTCGCTGGAGCCTCCTCCCTGCGGCGATGTGCTCAGCTACATCGGCAAGCTTCCTCGGCGGTCGGGCCGCCGACGGTCACTGCCACTGCAGATGCTGTATGCATGCACCTAGCACTGTGTCTGGTTGTGGCATTGCGTCTGCAGCATCATGCGGTGCCTAGGGTCCATGTCTCCTGCTGTGTGGCCCTGTTTGGCATCGCTGGCTGTCGTAGGCACTACGTGGGTTCGGGCAGCCATAACTCTTTGCTGCTATTTTTCTAGCTGATTCTGACCGCACGACTGCGTTTGCAGCGTCGGTACTATGGTATGGTCCAATTTTCAGGCAGAACGGACGACGCCGAGGTTTTGGGCTGTTGGGCTTCTTGCAGGGCTCACCAAGAAAACCCTGCCTGCCAGAAAATAGGTCTAGGACTATTTTCTGATTGGCTGGTTAGCTGAGAAACAAGTTCTACACTAGTGGGGGGAAGCTAGAACTTGGAGGGGTCTCCCATTATTGCTCATTCTTCATTCCTAATCAGTCACTTTCAGTTTTCAGCTGCTTTCTGGCGCTAACACTGGCGCTCGCGTTTCTGAGTAACAAACCCAGAGCTTCCAGACTTAGACTCTAGAGCAGCAGACTGAGGGGGCAGCAGACTTAAGCAACGAGCGTGGAAGCCCGCACGCTGCATCAACAACGCTGCTGCCCCAATCTGCTGCCTAGGATTTCTAGCTTAGTTTTGTGCATAGTGGTGCGTGTAGTTGCAGCAAAGAGGTTACATCTGTGACAAACATCCACAGAGGCAGCAACAAAGGGATGGCACTGGCCGAGGCAGCAAGTGTCCCCCTAAGCAGCGTTCTGTGTGGGAGAGTATGTTGCATAGAACATAACGTGGCAGACGGTGCTTGGAAAGGTGGAGAGACGGTGAAGAAACGTGAGAGTTAGATGGAACAACGAGTGCGAGAGAGGAATATCCCCTCAACCCTCGGTCAGGCCAGTGTACGTGCAAAGTGCGCAAAGCTGGCCTATGGGAAAGTACGAGAAAACATCTACGAGCTATCAAACGGGAACCGGAGACCTCCAGGATGTTGGTTTTTGCACATCTCTCATTGTGCTCTGTTGTGTCCTCCCGGCTTGTGTACATCGGCGTGCAGATGACTGACGGCGAGACTCGACGCTGATGGAGTGTCGTCCGGTGGAGCCGACGCAC
>SZWC01014646.1:6851-37547 GCA_023375785.1 Penium margaritaceum
GCGTTTGGCCGACATGTGCCGGCTCAAGCGCCGGTGCTTGGCCGGTGCTGTCGCGCCCTCCGGGGGTACGATGGGCCCGACCGACCGGACACCCCCCCTTTTGGGCTGGGTCCCTCGCGTCGGGTTCCCCTCAGGCCCGATAGCAGCAGCTGCTGCAGCAACTGCTACTGCTACTACTACTGCAGCTGCTGCCTGCGGCTGCTGCTTGCTGCTGCGGCTGCTGCTTACTTCTGCTGCTGCAGCTGCTCGCCGCTGTTGCGGTTGCTGATGCTGCTGTTGCGGCTGTTGCTACGGCTGCTCTCTACTGTTGCTGCAACTGCTCACCGCCGTTGCTACTGCTGCTCACCGCTGCTCGCTGCTACTGCTCGTAGTCGCTGCCGCAAGCTGCTGTTGCGAGCTTCTTCTCCTCCCTTTTTTGTGTGTGTACAGACCGGTATGTAGACACGGCTGCTACTGTCACCCGGTGCTGCTGCTGCAGCTGCTCACCGTCGCCGCCGCTGCTCCTCCTGCCAAAGATACTCTTGTTCCTGTGGCTGCTACCTGTAGCCGCTCTCGCTGCAATTGCTTCCCGCCGCTGCTGCTACTACGGCCGATAATGCTTGCAGCTGCGGCCTCTGTCTCTGCTGCCTCCACCGCTCTGCTGCAACGTAGTCATGGTCGGACCCTCCAGGATCAGCTGTTGCTGCTATGGGTGGCTGCCGCTGCTGCCACTCACTACTGCTACTGCTGCTGCTGCGTCTCTGGTGTACAGCACAACGAGCTATGGCTCGTTTGCACTGATACCATAAGAAACTTACTAGAACCTTCCTAACCGCTTGCCCCTTAACTAAGCGTCACCGCTCAGTCAGTGTGTGATGACAGTCGCAAGTCATGCACGGGTCTGGGTAGGGACACGTTCAGAGTGTCAGGAAGTTCAAACATGAATGTAATTGTAGAGAGATTTAACAAATGAAGAATCCATAGCATAAAAACCTGCCGCGGCGCACGACAGGTATTGCACGCGGCAGTGCAAGGTCTGTCCTAAAACAGGCCCAAAAACACTGTTTTGGTCGTAACTCTGCGCAGACAAATCAGAAAGCTATGCCGTCTAAACCTAGAGATGCAGAATCTCAAGCAGGACGCTACGACTGGTCACACGCATAAGTCCGGCACCGATCGGTGGACAGAAAATGCAAAACATGCAAATCGGGCTCAAGAGTCAGTCCACCGAGAAAACTCTAGTGTCTGCAGAAAAACCGTAAAGCACCCCGGCAAGCACCCAGGGCGTCGTGGCAGCTCTCTGGCAGCTGTTGGTGGATGGAGCCACCACTCGTCGGTGCTCCGGTGCCAGTTGTGTCCGCATCAAGGATAGGCTGCAGAAAACGTGCAGGAGGTGCGAGACAGCATCCACGACGCTGGCGCAGTCATCGATCAGCTCCGAGTGGGTGGTCCACCACCTGCCGGCGTGGCGGTGTCTCCGGGGTCCGCATCTGGGACCATGTCGTCGCACTCTCCTGTATCGGTGCTCTCCTTGCCGTCGCTCGTGACAGGTGGAAGCCACACACACCAACACTATGATGAAATCTGTGGGTAGATCTGACCAAAGTGTTTTGCCTAAAGGCTGTAGGCTGCCATCTCCGAGGTCACTCGTGGTCCGGATGTATGAGAATGTGAGGGATGCCAAGCCCAAAATGTTTTGATGTGAGTCATATCCATATGTTTCCACAGCTTACTGTGACCCTCGGTTGTATCCATGCTTGTGCAGATCCTTGATTCAGACACAGTTGGCGCCAGAGCATCGATGGGTGTTGGCTCCACCCACCAGCAGCTGCTAGACAGCTGCCACGAAGCCCTCAGTGCTTGCTCACATGCTTTGTAGTCTTTCTTTAGTTTCTGCAGTTTTCTCGATGGACTGTCTCTAGAACCTAATCTGCATGTTTTGCATTGCGTTGTCACTGGTCGATGCCCAACTTGTCCATGTGATCACTCTGATGTTGTGTACATAACCTACTATGACCTCTCGGCTCACATCCATTACCTTGCAGAGCCCTTATGAGACGGAGGACATTGAAGACCGGGGGCGCAAACGCTAGTCCGGCAGCTGTCGAGCAGCTGCAACGAGCTGTCGAGCAGCTGCAACCAGCAACCGGCTACGCACCAACCTTCACCGTGTGTGTTGGCCTCTTCTTTGGAGTGCTTGTACTTTGTTTGAAGAGAATCCACTTCTATACTTATTCGCGTTTGAACTGTGGTGGTTTGGTGACCTAGTTTGGTGCTAACTGTGGACCAGTGGTAGTTTGGTCAGGGAGGTTTTAGGACCAATCTTAGTTTGTGGGCATGTGCGACGCTTACTCCTCTACAACTCCGTTTGGACTCCGTCTGTTTCATTGAAACCACACAGTTGACCTTCACGCAGTTGTGTATGGGAAGAGGAGCAAGTCAAGTCTTTTTGGGTAACAGAGCGGATGAGCAATTGCTCATCACAATGTGCGTGAGACGTGTAGTTTTGTCCTCGGAGGATCCGTAGAGCAGCAGTTGCAGCGATGGTTGCGCAGAGCAACAGCAACACGGAGCAGCAGTTGCACTCGCATCTGCGCAAGCACCAATCGTAGCAGCAGCTGCGCAGATTTGGAACCATAGCTGCTACGAGACGTAGCAGTGCCCGAAAGCAGCGATCAGAGGCTGCCGACGGTTGCATCAACATGCAACAATTGCAGTGACCGTTGCTACAGCCGCAACAGCAGCAGCAGCCACGCAAGGAGGCAGCTGCAGCAGTAGTGAGGCACAACAGCTTATGGCAGCAGCAGCCACTGGCTGTACCAGTGGTCAGTAGTCATGGTTTTGGCTACAGCGGTCGCATCAACAATGGTATTACCAGCAGTAATTGCAGCGGTGGCGGCGTGCAGTAGCGGACAACAGTAACCGCCACCAGCTGCAGCAGCGGGCAGCAGCTGTAGCATGGCTGTGGCAATGGACCGTAGTAGCCGCTAAGTGCTACGGTAGCACGCGCCAGCTGTAGTAGGTTTGCTGCAGCAGGCTGCAGCAGCACCCATCCACAACAGTGTAATCCATCCCCTACGACGGAGGCAGCAATAGCAGCAGAAACAGCAGCGGGTGACGCCAATATCCTCTGGTATAACCCTCCCCCTGGTGGCTGGGCTCCCCTCTGTTCCTGGTTTGGGTGGGGTCGGATCACGTACCCACAGACGTTCTCACGGCCTCACCAGATTGCCCACCCCCACTGGGACGAGGTTAATGTTGCCAAAACTTTTTTGGCAGTGTAGGGGGGTCCGACAACGACTCCCAGGCTGAAAGAGGCCTTTACGCATATCCCACGCCTGCTAGGGTGGGGGAAATGTTGTCGAAAGTTTTTCGGCAGCGTGGGGGGGTAGGGGGGTCTGTGAACAGCTCCTAGGCTGACATATCCTTCAACACAGATCCCACGCCCACTAGGGCGGGGGAAACACTACCAAAACGTTTGACAGCATCTCACACCCAACGTCACCATCATCGCAGCAGTTTACGCTCACTAGACCCCACATTGTCCTATGCCAAAGCACTCACCCACCGAGTCGGCACTACCAGCTCCACCATGGATGCTGGCGGTGCTTCCTCAGGCGTGGTTGCCAGCACCCAAGGCACAACGCTAGACAAATCGCCGTCAAGCCCTGACGCACTGGCACAGGGCCTGCACGAGCTGCGCAAGCAGCAGGCTCAACANGCAGTTTACGCTCACTAGACCCCACATTGTCCTATGCCAAAGCACTCACCCACCGAGTCGGCACTACCAGCTCCACCATGGATGCTGGCGGTGCTTCCTCAGGCGTGGTTGCCAGCACCCAAGGCACAACGCTAGACAAATCGCCGTCAAGCCCTGACGCACTGGCACAGGGCCTGCACGAGCTGCGCAAGCAGCAGGCTCAACAGGTTGAACAGATGGCCAAGCAGATGGCCGACTTATTCAAGCTTTTTCGTGACACGGTCCAGCCACAACAGCAGCAGCTGCAGTAAGAGCGTCTGCAGAAGCTCCTCTGTGATGCCATACACAAGGGTAAGATGACAATTGAGAGTGCACTTGCAGGCGACGTCGATGCAACTCTAGGAGCATTCGATGCTGGTCCATCCGACAACCTTCCCGAGTCAGACTCAGACGCGAGTGATGAGGAAGGAATTCTATGCCTTTGCCTCGCACAATTGGAAAAATGACGTCAGACTCGCTCAGCGCACAAAGCAGCACCTCGCGGCAAAGCAGGCCCAAGCAACACGTTCAGGCTAATCGCAGACCCGGCTTCCCTTCAGGACCAGATGCTCCTCATGAGCCTAGGACTGAGAGAAAATCCCCTGTCCCGGCACCTCTACCGATGAAAAAGCCCTCAAAGTGGTTCAAGACCGGCCCTCCCGCCTACCAGCAATAGGACAGCTACACCGTCTGGGAGCCGCAGTTCCGCGTGTGGGCTGTCAGCAAGGGGGTGTACCCGTACTACACCAGTTCGTATCAGACTACTGACGAGGACCATTGTGCGCACCGCCTACGGTCTCCTCAAGGCCATTGCAGAGGAGTATACCCTCAACTTCAAACCCTTCCTTGGTGACCCCCTGATGCTAACCCGCGTGGTGCCTGGAAGCTGGCCACCACCCTCTTTGAAGATGCAACCATGGTAACGACGTCGCAACGCCACTCAGACTTCAAATGCGACATAGTGCACATGAGACCCCGGTCGACTACTCGCAATGAGCGATGCGGATGTATAGGACCCTTGGGAAGAATGTTGGACGCGAGTGTGCAAAAACCTTCCACAACTCATGGCGTTCAACACCATCCGTATCGATGTTGGGCGCACGTGTGCAAAAACCTTCCACAACTTCAGCCTCAAGAGCCTCCAAGAAATGGGCAACAAAGGTTTCCTTCTGTCATGGGCCACAAATCATTTCCTACACGTGGCGAGGATTGGAGCAGCAAATGACGCCCGTCATGGTGCATCAGCGGCAGCCGTCACACCAGGCCAGGCAAAATGCACCATGCCCCCTTCCTCGCGCCAGTCACCATAGCCAATAGTAGCAACTGCAGCAGCATCTGGCACAATGGTAGCGGTACAGGGGAAGAAGGGAAGGAACAACAAGCGGGGCGGAGTTATGCAAAGGGGCAAGAAACTCCGAAACCGACCTCAAGATTATAGTAAGAGTGCTACAACTGCGATGGAGCGCACCCCTACACGGAGAACAAACTCCCCAAAAACTGGACAAAGATTGCGCAATACCTACAAGAGGCGTTCGATCAGCGTGAGCGCACCTCCGCACATTCCACGGCAGCAAACGACCCGTCACCCACATCAGCACCCGATGCAAGCGCAAACGATGTCGAGGACCTGTCACCTCTGGAGCAGCAGCTCGTGAGGCATGCCCGCGACATCGCCGAGCTCTGCTAGCTCCTCAGACTCACCACTCAGGGAGGTACGAGTGCATTGACTGAGCTGAGGGGTCCCACTGTTGGGTGTGTCAAGTCTGTGGAGTGCAGTTGGGATGGTGATGGTAGTGCGCAGTGTGCTATTGAGTCTATGGAGTTTTTCGTCCGAGGCGCTGATGCTGGTCTATCCGTTGCCTTCGTCGTTGTCTGCATAGGTCACGATGACCTGTCATGGCTTGATGAGTCGCAAGTACGTATTGCTTTTGTAGCTTAGCAGTCATCTGATGAGCAACCTCTGTCCACTGTCTGCACTATAGGCAGCTGTTCTATCACTTCGCCAGAGCATGTGACAGACGCCACCTGGACGTTAGATTCAGGTGCGAATCATAACATGACATGTCACCGTCGTGATTTTGTTGTGTTTGGTCCTGTTGGCTCTGTGCGGTCTGTGCAGACGGCTGCTAGACATGATTTTCCTGTCCAGGGTGAGGGTGTGGTGCCATTCCATGGACTGTCAGGGCCGTTGTACATCTTAAATGTGCTATACATGCCTAATCTAGAACTCAACCAGCTGTCTAGACCTGCCTACACACGGATGGGTCTCAGTGTTGTATTCACTGGTGAGGATGCCATCGTGTCCGTTAATGCTACCGCTGAAGTAGTGCTCCGTGGCAAGGCAGTTGGAGACTTGTACCATGTCTTTGATAGCCTTGCGTCCATGCCCACCTCTCAATCCCCTTCTGTACGAGTGTTTGTTACGGGCACACTATCACATGAGCTCCAGCGTCTGCTGCATAGACGCTTCTGTCATGTCCACTTAGATGTTGTCGATCGTCTTGTTCGCACACAGCCCGCGCTCGGTCTTTATGCAGCATCCTTTGAGGCGCCACCTAAGACCGATTGCCTACAGTGCACCTGAGGTAAAATGCATGGTACAACGTACCCTATGTCCGACTCGCGGGCTTTGAAGCCCCTAGAGTTGGTTCACTCTGATCTCCTGGGACCTCTCCCCGTGGAGTTCCAGAATGGCGGAGAGCGGTATGTCTTGAAAATCACAGACGATTTAACCCGCATGCAGTGGATCTTCAATCTGCATGTGAAAAGCAATGTTGTGCTTGCCGTGCGCATGTGGCCTGTCATGGCTGAACATCAATCTGGCCACACCCTCAAGAAATTCCGCTATGATCGGGGCAGTGCGCTCATGGGGGACCTAGACCGGTATTCTGCCAAAGTGGGAGTGTTTCTCAACCTCTCTGCCCCCGTCACGCCCCAACAGAATGGTGTGTCTAAGCGCTAGAACTGCACCATGGAGGATGCAGTTCGCTCAATGCGGGTGGACAATGGTATGCTGGAAGCGTTCGCCTTTGAGGGCATGGTGAACATGACAAGGGTCTGGAAAGGGATCCCTCACAGCCCCCTCCCAAACACGCACACCCTGTACCAACTGTGGTACAGACCTCTGGCTTGTGTGTGTTTGAGAATCCCTTGCCTGCGTCTGGTTCACACCAGAGCAGCAAGGGTCCAAGTTCTCCCCTCACGGTCGCGTCTGCACATTTGTGGGTGTTGCTCCCCGCACCAAGGCCTGACACTTCTAGAACCCCAGCAGGCGATGCATTGTCTAGAGACGTGCTGTTCTTTGAGCGCCTCTCATTTCGTGATCTACTTGTTGGTGGATCCCCGCAGTCACACTCCTCTGGGTGTGATGCGGTCCCTCGCGCGGGGGGGATGGGCTGACCGATGATGTTGTCCCGGTCATCTTGGGCACTACTGGTCTGTCCCACCAACCAGCTGACACACCTTTGATGTCCACATCATCGGCGCTGTCTCCACTGTCTCTGCCGCCTATTCCCGGCACCTGCATCACTTGTTGAGTCCCTTGTGCCACCCGTTTTATCCGCGCCTTCATCATTTGCAGAGGCCCCTGTGTCGTCTGTGTCAGTACCACTTGGGTCACTTGTGCAGCCAGACGAGTCGCCTAGGTCGTCAACTGTCGACGCACCAGCACCACCAGACACGTCAAAATACCGACGTCAATGGCGTCGGTATTTGATGCATCTCCACCTCTTGTTCCAGCTGCATTGTCACCAGAGCCATATCGACGAGGTGAGGCGGGCGCCTTCACCCACAGCCTACTCGTAGCGTGCACAGTGGGGACCCCGGCATGAGGGCCCTAGGCCTCAGTGCACAAGGTCTTACCAAAGTCCACCATGGCTGTGATACATGCCTCGCGCTCCTTGCTCACAAACATCGACTTCCACTCGACTCCGCAGAGGCTATGGTCACAATTGGCCATCCGTCTGTGGCCTATGCTTTGGCCACACGTATCGGAGCTACGATGGTCCCGGACCCTAGTGTAGTGGGAGTGACGCCAGATCCCAGCACACTACGTCAGGCCCTGGCCAGTTCCGATGCGGCACTCTGGCGCGCTGTGCGAGGCTGAGCTGGCGGCCATTGATGAACATGGGGTTTACGACCTTGTAGACCTGCCGCGTAGATGAAACGCCATTCAGGCCAAGTAGGTCTTGCGGAAGAAGCTTAAACCGGACAACTCGGTCGACCGCTACAAAGTGCGACTACCTGCAAAGGGATTCTCTCAGGTGGAAGGGATTGACTTCACTGACACCTTCACACCTGTTCAATGCACGACCACGGCTTTAGGCCCACTATCCCAGGTAGCCCGGCATGACTGGGAACTACACCAGATGGATGTCAACAATGCATGGAAAGCTGGACGAAGAGATCTACATGGCCCAACCCCCAAGGTTTGAGAATGACAGTGGTCGGGTGTGGCGGCTGCAAAAGGCATTGCATGGCTTGAAGCAGTCACCTAGGTGTTGGAACAAAGAGATCATCGGCACGATCCTACGATCAGGCTATGTCTAGAGTGCGACAGACCCATCGGTCTTTCTCTCCTAGACTCCTGTGCCACTCACAGCCATTCTGGTCTCCGTTGACAACCTTCTGATCGCTTTGCCCGATCTGAAGGCTGTCGCGGGAGCCAAGGGAGTGCTGTAGTTGACATATAAAATGAAAGAGCTGGGAGAGGCTGCAAAGTTTCTGGGCATGCAAATTGTGCGTGATCGTGCTTGGCGGACACTTCTGGTACATCTCGAGTGGTACGCTCTCTCTTTGGGGGAGCGTTTTGCCAAGCTACTTAGTGGTGTGCGCACGACGTTGACACCGATCACCCCTGACGACCAAGACGCTCGGAAGGTCACTGATCCACTAGAGCTGGGGGAGCTAGTCGATGTGACCCTGTACTTGTGAGTCATTGGCTTGCTCATGTACCTGACCACAACAACACGGCCAGACATAGCCTTCACTGTCATCCTGCTTGAGCAGTTCTCACAGGCATCGCGCAGGCGGGTTCTTGAGGTTGCACTCTGGTGCATGCCGTACGTTGTGTCCACCGCCGGCATCAGACTTCACTATCGTGGGCAGGCCTCCGTCACCCTCGACGCGTACACAGACAGTGACTAGGCATGGAGCCCATACGGCAAGAGTCACAATGTCTACGTCTTCCTCATTGGAGGAACTGCCGTCTTGTGGTGCAGTGGCAAGTACGGCTGCATCCCTTGTAGCACCGCTGAAGTAGAGTATGTAGCTCTGGGTGCAGGTGCGACCGAGAGCGTGTGGTTAGTGTGTTTGTTTTGTGAACTGTGTCGGTCCATGCCCTGTGTTGTACTTCGCTGTGACAACGAGAGCGCAAAGGCCATCACAGAGAAATCCGGTGTGTTCCACGTACGCACGAAGAAAATCAACGTCGAGTACCATTAAATCCAAGATCTGGTCGATCAAGGTGAAATTCAGGTCATGTGGGTCGGCACCGACTCACAGCAAGCTGATTTCTTGACAAAGGCCATCAGCCGTACAAAGTGTCTTGTGGCTGTACGTTCAGTGGGATTGCACTCTGCCTGTGCTGCAAACTGACTTCTGCTCTTATGTTGTACCCGTTGTCATTCACCATCGCTGTGCTTGTGCCGTTATCTACATGAGTGTTGTTGCGTCCGTGGACCTATTCGCAATGCTGTCATGGCAAAGTGATGTTGTGTACATAGCTTACTATGACTTCTCAACTCACGTCCATTGCCTTACAGACCCCTGATGAGACAGAGGACACAAAATACTGGGGGAGAAGATGCTAGTCCGGTAGCTGCCGAGCAGCTATAACCAGCAACCAGATACGCACCCACCTTCACCATGTGTGCTGGCCTCTTATCTGGAGTGCTTGTAATTTGTTTGAAGAGAATCCACTTCGACACTTGTTCGCTCTTGACATGTGGTGGTTTGGTGAGCTGGTTTGGTGCTAACCATGGACCAGTGGTAGTTTGGTCAGGCACGTTTTAGGACCAATCTTGGTTTGTGGGCATGTGGGACGTGAGAGTGCTTATGCCCATAAATTTCGAGCGAGCACCGAAGAGATCCAACTCGTCGGCCGACGGTTGGGCTCGTATAGCGAGCTTCACCCCGTAGCTTTGTTACTCGCTCTTTTGACGCTTACTCCTCCTCTACAACTCCGTTTGGACTGCCGTCTGTTTCATTGCAACCACAGAGTTGGCCTCCACACAGTTGTGTAAGGAAAGAGGAGCAAGAGAGTCTATTTCACTCGTAGCGTCCAGCTCAAGTTCTACGTCTCTACATAGATGACGCAAGTTCGGCAGCTGCCGAGGAGCTGTAACCAGCCATCGGATACACACCCACCTTCACCGTGTGTGTTGGCCTCTTCTCTTGAGTACTTGTACTTTTTTTGAAGAGAATCCACTTCTATACTTTTTCGCGTTTGAACTGTGGTGGTTTGGTGACCTAGTTTGGTGCTAACCGTGGACCAGTGGTAGTTTGGTCAAGCACGTTTTAGGACCAATCTCAATTTTTGGGCATGGGAGATGTGAGACGTGCATTTTGAGTGCGCGCCGACGAGCTCCAACTCGTCGGCCGACGAATGGGCTCGTATAGTGAGCTTCACCCCGTAGCTTTGTTACTCCCTCTTTTGACGCTTACTCCTCCTCTACAACTCCAGTTGGACTCCCGTCTGTTTCATTAAGACCACAGAGTTGACCTCCACACAGTTGTGTAAGGGATGAAGAGCAAGTCAAATCTGTTTCACTCGTAGTGTCCAACTCGAGATTCTACATCTCTATCTCTCTGTTGTACAGTGTTTTTCTTTGGATGCATGTGGACAAAGTTACGGCCAAAACACTGATTTTAGGCCAGCTTTAGGAAAAGCTAGATAGATTTATCCTATAGCAGTAGGTTGGGATAGCAGCGTTGTTGATGCGGCGTGCGTGAACCCACGCTCGTTGCTTAAGCTGCCCCCTCAGCCTGCAGCACCAGAGCCGAAGTTTGAGAGCTCTGGTGTTTGTTACTCATAACTACATGCACTAGAGTTAGCGCCAGACAATAGTTGAAAACTGCAAATGACTGATAAAGGAATGAGAATAAGCAATAATGAGAGACCCCTCCAAATTCTCAATGAGCCCTGCCAGACGGCCGATAGCCCAAAGCCCGGGTGTCATCCGTTTTGCCTGAAAATGGACCATAACATGATACGCACGGTGCAAACACAGTTGTGCAATCAGAATCAGCTAGAAAAAAACATTGAGGAGTTACGGCTGCCTAAAACAAGGAAGCTTCTACCCTAATCCCAAGTACCAACAGTGCCCGAAAATCATGAAACTTGGACCCTAGGCATAACACAGCACTGCAAACGCAATAGTGTAATCAGACACGGCGTTCGACGCGTGCGGATGGCATAGGTAGCGACAATGACTGCTGGCGGCATGGCTGCCGAGGAGGTATGCCGATGGAGCTTAGGACATTGGAGGGAGGAGGCTCCAGCAAACTGCGTGTAGGCCTGAGCGTGCGTTGGCTCTACCAGATGACACTCCAACGGCGTCGCGTCTCGTCGTTAGTCATCTGCACCCCAATGTACACAAGCTGAGAGGACACGACAGAGTACAAATGAGAGATGTGTGAAAAAACCAACACCCCCCATGACCCACAGGCGTAGTGCACATAGGCGGGCATAGAGCATAGAGACCAAGAGGATAGGGAGAGAGAGAGAGAGAGAGAGAGAGAGAGAGAGAGAGAGAGAGAGAGAGAGAGAGGNATGTGTGAAAAAACCAACACCCCCCATGACCCACAGGCGTAGTGCACATAGGCGGGCATAGAGCATAGAGACCAAGAGGATAGGGAGAGAGAGAGAGAGAGAGAGAGAGAGAGAACCTCACGAACACACACCGACCGTACTTATGGCTTTCTTGAACGAGTCATGCTTCAGTGCCTTGGTCAAGAAGTCAGCCAACTGCCGTGCTGTCTCAACCCACACAATACTGATGTCGTCATCATGCAACAACGAACGCATATAGTGATTCTCGACATTGATGTACTTTGTTGGAGTGTGATACATGCCGTCATTGGCATTAATGGCCATGGCACTTTAATTGTCACAGTGTAGTGTGATGGACGGGACTGACTGATGGAACTTGGACAAGGAGAGTGTCCACCAGCCCCTCCAAGCCGGATGCCCTGTCCATGTCCGCCAGCCCCTCCGGGCCGGCTGCTTCATTTGTGTCCACCAGCCCTTCAGGGCCGACTGCCCCGTCCATGTCCGCTAGCCCCTCCGGGCCGGCTGCCCCATCTGTGTCCACCAACCCCTCCAGGCCGACTGCCTCATCCATGTCCGCCAGCCCTTCCTGGCCGGTTGCCCCATCTGTGACCACCAGTCCCTCCGGGCCGGCTGCTCCATCCGTGTCCGCCAGCTCCTCCGGGGTGGCTGCCCCGTTTGAATCCACCAGCCCCTCCGGGCCGGCTGCCCCATCTATGTCCGCCAGCTCCTCAGGGCCGGCTACCCCGTTCGTGTCGGCGCGATACACACGGTGTCCGGGCGGGAGCCTTTGACCGAGGCCAACAGTGAGCACTTAGGCCGCCCCCTCAAGCCCTCTTGCGCCACGACTCCCTGTCACCCCACGAGGCTCCTTGCCTCCTGTCAGACCCACTGCCATAGTCGTGAGTGGGAACGCCGGCACCAAGGCACTTGACTTGGCCACATTGTCAGTCATCATTGACCTACATCCATGGTCAGCTTTGGGCTACACCTTGCTCCATCACAAGCACCAGTATGCCATCGCGGCCATGCTCACGCGTATGCCACCAGGGGCGCGGGATGCAGACGCCCTTACTGTCCGTCCCACGGAGTAACCAAAGGACCCAGCCACCCAATGTGAGGCTCGATCTACGCAGTGGCCATCATTGGATCCATACATCAGATGAGGACATTGAGAAGACAATGTTCCGCACTAGATACAGGTACTTTGACTTTACGGTCATGTCATTAAGACTTGTGAATAATCCCACAATAATTGTGGTGGTAATGAACAACATATTCCACCCATGCCTTGATGACTTCTTTGTCGTGTACCTCGACGACATCGTTGTGTACAACCGCACCCTGGAGGAGCACAATGGACATCTCCAAAATGTTCTCAAGATTTTCATCAAGAGAAGTGTTTTGGAAAACTCTCAAAATGCGACTATGATAGCTGCTCGATCGAGTTTGTGGGCCACGTCATCAATGTCAAGGTTTTTGGGCTTCTACAATCACTACCATGGATTTGTAACATAATACGCACGAGAATCAATGCCTCTCTCTCATCTCATAAAAAAAACCATGTGGAATCGGGGGAGCAATGAACAAGAAAAAATCAACTCCTTGTAAACTCTCTAAACTCACCTCCAGCCTTTCAATTGAAAGGTACAATGGTGGACTACATCATGGCCACTGAGGCATCCAACTGAGCGATTGAAGCCGTTCTCCTCCAAGACAACGGTCATGGAGAACAAACAGTTGCATGTATGTCAAGAAATTTGTGCGGGCCACAGCTAAAGAACAAGAAAGAAATGTGTGTGGCCGTGCATGCATTCAAGACATGGTTATGCTAGCTGGAATGTGGATGATGTATCGTCCGCACCGACCATCATGCCTTGAAACGTATCAAAACTCAGCTGAATTTGAGACATTGACAAACTCGATGGATGGAGTTCCTGAAATCCAACTTGGAATATGATATCGAGCACAAATAGGGGGAAATAAGTCCGGCGGATGTTGTTTATTGGCAACCAGATACAATGGGTAAGATCAATATGCTTCTCGTCAAACAAGACCCGTACCTCATGAGGCCATTTGCAAAGGGTTTCTGTGGATTTTGGCATATACAACAAATCTAGGTTTTGGTTCAATGACCCCTACAGGAGATAGCGATTCATTTGCTAGGTTGCCGTCCCACTGAACAAGGAACTACAAAGAATGTTATTGGAGGAATGCCACGACATTGATCCAAGTGGACACTTTGGCGAGGACAAGACCCTCAAGAAGTATGCAAAATTCTACTGGTGGGACAAGATGCAAACCGGCGTACAAGCCTTGTGAAGATCATGCAACTCCTGTCAAAAAATAAAGATATCGTCGCATGATGCCGCCCAATCCACTCCAACCACTTCCTATTCTAATGCAGCCGTGGATTAAAAATAACATGGATTTTGTGACAGGATTACCTGCCACTCCCGAGGGTTACAATGAAATCTTCGCCGTGGTGGACAGGTTGTCAAAGATATCACACTTTATCCCATCAAAGACCGCCGTCATCACAAAAGGAGCAGAATGGTTGGTTCTAAAGCAGATAGTATGGCTGCAAGTCGTGCCATGTACCGTCGTCAATGACAGAGAAAACCGCTTCATTAGTTGTTTCTTGCATGGATTGATGATGTGTTACAACCATCAGATCCAACTATCAACACCGCTCTATCCTCAAACAGATAGGTGAATAGGGTAAACCAATCAAACGCTCAAGCAGCTTCTCCGCACAATCTGCAAGCCACCACTACCACCACAATGGATAACATACCTTTTAAAGTGGTCTTCGGAAAACTTTGTGATGCACAGGTAGGATTGCAGAGTTAGATTTACATTCTCAAGGTCGACATCCTCCGCAGGTATTTCTCAGGCATATGGGAGGAAACACAACAGACCCTCACAAAGGCACAAGTAGATATGATGTGAGTGGCTGAACAATTGCAACGATGACATGTTCAACACTGGCAGTCACATTCTCAAAAGCTCATCAAACATCAAACTCTGAGGACACGGTTGTAAAGCTCAAACCCCAATGGTTGGGACTACTTGAGATCAAAGAAATGCAAACCCTTGTTGTTGCTCAACTTAGTCTGCCTGATAACATGGCAATCCATCGTGCCTTCTACAAGAGCAAGCTCAAGTACCAGCGGAATCCCAACATTAACTTCCCCGGCAGAGATGTCGCACCTCCTTTACAAGTGGACATGATATGGAGTACGTGACTGAGGATGTCCTCAGACATCAATGATGTGGAGATAAGGTCAAGTATCTGATCAAGTGGCAGAGCAACAATGTCGTGCACAACAGCTAGGAGTCTTGAAACAACCTTCAAGATGTCGATCACTTGATCGAAGGTTAACATCATCATTAGCGACCTACATTTGCTAACTCGTCGGGACAACGCAACCAAAAGGAGGAGAACTATTACATCCCAGATGTACACGAGTCCATAAAACCCTCGCCTGGGAATTTACTTCATTACATTGGTGGCCCACCACATGACAACTTTCGGATTTTTGTGCTGATTGGTCAAGCACATTCCGGCCACATGCCCCAACCTCTGGAGTTTTGTTCGAGAAATTTCTGACAATTTTGACCACATTCTAGAAAGGTCAACAAAAGCATCACAAACCATGTCAATGTCTTGATATTGTTTAATGGACCTCTCGACAGGGCTTGAGTTTTGTAAAATTGTGGCTCGATGTTTTCGAAGTTCTCTGTCTTCTCAGCGGCACTTCTCTAAGCATTCACGCACGGCGCGAGCTAGCACGTGTCACTCGTCTGAAGCATCGAGGACCCAACATAACCCTCATTGTAATTCTCATCATTGTTTATATGTGCTCGATGCACTCGACACTTGTCATCAAAACACACTTTATGCGTAATGCAAGTCATGAATTTTTCCCATCCCCTCAAATGGACTATTGTCTCGTGCCTCATCAAGGTGAAAAACATACGTTCCGTTGGGCATAACACACTTTCCTCTCGGCATAACATTGTAACAATCCTGACATGCATGAGTTCCTAAACTTAGCAAGTGGGCATTATTGTCATAACATTCATGACCCACCGCGCAATGGCCTTGGGATTCTTAAGCCGATTGGAATTTTGGCCACTTGCCCCGAACTATGTTGTTCCCTTTGAGAAGGTTCCGACAAGTTGGACCACTTTCCACACAAAACTGTCGCGAACCATATCGATGTTTTGATATTGTTCGGTCGAGTTGTCGATAGCGCTGGATATTCATAAAAGTGCGCCTCAATTTTCTTGAAGCCCCCCAACTTCTCTGCGAATCTTCTCGAAGCAACTACTCCCAACGTGACCTTGTATGTGTTGCATGGATCGAGCGCACAAGACACAGCATATGCCTTATTCTCCACATTGTATGTAGGTGCTCGAATCAGTCTAAACTTTCCATCAAAATATACTTATCTCTTAACGTAAAAAATCTTTTTGTCACAAATCCTTGAATTGTCTTTTGTCCCGTCCTCATCCATGTGAACCACCTACGTTCTGCTCGGAATAATGCTTGGTTTCAGAGCGTAGCAATGCTTGAGGGGTAACGGACGTATTAACTATCTGGTGATAACCTCGCACGAGTATTCAGAGCATCTCCACTATTGAGAAGATCACATACTTCAGGACAACGGTGAACGGAGCAAGTACAAGTCACCGCCAAGCACTTTGGTAATGGAGGATCAACAACATGTGAACACCAACTCCCTCTAGGCAACCGCGATAGAAGCGGCAGCCTTTGCGTTGAATGGCACAAAGAAAACAAACTCGACAGCCAACCCAATGACGGATCCCTCAGGCTTGATGAACCCCTTGGTCCCACCGCTGCCCATCGGTTCGACACTTGGTGCGATGGGAGACAGCGGCCGACAAGCTCGAATCAATGTAGACCCTTACCCTAAACTATCTGGACTCGAAGGCCTCCACCCCCATCTGTTGAAACAACTCATTGTAATGATGGAAGAGCTTCCAATTTCTCGAGCGCGTGAAGAAGTACTCACCGTAAGAAATATTCAACTCTTGAGTGAAACCCATATTCGAGCGGCACTCCCTAAACCATTCAATTCCAAGAGTTCCAAATGACGAACGGTCAGGATATGGCTGACATTTTTGGAGGTGTACTTCACCACTATTGGGATCAATAAAGAAGGGAAGAAATTTGACCTCGTTGCCTCACTTTTGTGTGGCACGGTCTAGAGGTTGGTGGTCCAATGTGAAGACCATCCAATGACAGCAGGAGACTAGCAGAGCCAGACCAAAAGTACACATGAAAGCTCTCACATCATCAATCGTAGGCGTACTACCTCTCGAGCACATGAATCCGACATGGCATGAATTTCTGACGCCACGGGAAACGTGGAGCGACTTTGTGCACGCTACACTTACCCGCTTTGGGAATATGAACAAGAAGCCTAATGCGTGGTACAAGCTCTAATGCCCATTCAACCAATCTAGCATGGTGGAACGTACGCGGCATCTTTACAAAATCATCACTAGTAGTGACCATATCAGTTTTTGGTTGCTCATTAGACAAGATCTCCAAATCGTTACATCGTGTAGATCTGTGATTTGCAATGAGAGAACTGCTACCCTCTTTCGTGAGCAGAAAAACTTTTTGATCAACTTCGTTGGGCCCAAATTTCCAGCAAGATTGAATTATGCAATAACTTTTATCACGTCCTTGTGTCTGAGAAGGATGTCAAGCAGACATAATTTTGCACCGGACGGGCACTTTTAACTCAAGGTCATGTAGCTTGGACTAAAAAACGCTCCAATACCATTCATGGCGGTGATGAACAATGTATTCCACCTGCAACTTGATGATTTTGATATCTTGTGCCTTGATGACATATTTGTGTTCAATCATACCCTCAAGGAGCACAACAAGCATCTCGAAAAATTTCTTAGCATTTTACAAGAGGATTGTTTGCAAAAAATCACAATGTGCGACATAGGTCATCACTTAAACAAGATTTTGGGCCACATCAACGGTGGCGGACTGATCACCATGGACTCAAAAATTGTGGACGCAGTCAATGATTGGCTGATGCCTACAAATATTCAAGACTTCCAATTACTTAGGGATTTTGTAACTTCCGGGTGCCAGTGCCTCTCTTCAATCTCACTAGAAAAGCCACCGAGTTGTTGGGAGGACAACAAACAAGATATGTTCAACTCTCTGACCTTGGTGCCAACCTGATAACTAGTAGATCCAACGTTAGATGATATCGTGGCCAACAAGGTGTCGGATCGAGCCATCAGAGCCATTCTCTTCCAAGACGATGGCGTTATAGAACATCCGGCAAGATACATATCAAGAAAACTATATGGAGCCAAAATCAACCACATAGTGCACAAGGACGAGATGTTCGCAATCGTTCATGTTATGCCAAACAAAGCGTAGATGATGAACATGTTGATGTTGCAAGGCAGAACACAATTTAGAATTTGGGACACTTTAGCAATTCATAAGTAGCAGTAAGTGTACTTCGATGACAAGTGTCGAAATGATCGGACATATATATACAAGTGCCGAGCAAGGAATGAGGCATGGTCGGGGTCGTTGGGTCCATAGTCGAGAGACCCGTATGGAGTTGCGTTGTGGGTGGTCAGATTTAAGAAGGTCCATCGAGAAGTCGGGGACCTTTGAGAATTGTTGGTGAAGATGCGAGATGCATCGTTGTAAATCTGGATTGGACTCGGTGCGTCGAGAAGTCGATCGAAAGGGGTTGAAGTTGTCAAAAGAGTCGAGAAGGTTCACTAGAGGCGAGGGATGTTACCAGTTTTCACTCAACCATCAAAGTGAATACGGAGGTCTTGCGACACCGTGGGCTGTTTGTGTAATTACAAAGATCCCCACTCAGGAAGATCAGGTACTTATGTACGTCTAGAACACAACACTTCCACCCCCTTCCCCCCCCCCTTTGCCTTGTCGTATCCGCCATGATGGTCGTAGCCTCGTGTGAACAGTCGCTCAAGATACAGATTTCCCTGCAGCTCTAGTGTCCCTGACTCAGCCATTAGTTTGGGTCGGCGGCTAACTGCGTTGACTGAATTAAGTTTTCCTGGCCGGTACTCGATGTCGTAGTCGAACCCGGATTCAAAGAAATCCATCCATTTGGTTTGGCGTTGACTGAGATTTGGCTGCGTCTTAAATTTTTTCATAGCATGTTGGTCAGTGCGTAAAATGCATCGGCTACACTCCAGGTAACACCACCATGTCTTTAATGCATGTACGAATGCCAGCATCTCTTATTGTACACCATAGTTGAGTTCTGATTCTTGCAGGTTTCAAGACTTGTCTGGGACCGGTTGTTTGCCGTTGTTGTGGTCTTGTAGGAGGTCTCCGCCAATGGCCCAATCTGAGGCGTCCATAGCCATGACGTAGTCAACCGTTGGATCGGCCAATCGTAGGGCTGGCGCCGAGGTCAGAGCATTCCACAAAGTGCTGAACACTTTTTGTTCAATGTCTCCCCACCGCCACTCATTTTCTTTTCAAGTGAGATTAGAGAGAGGCGCTCACATTCGAGCGTAATCGTGTACGAAGTGTCGGCAAAAATCATAGAAGCCAAGGAAGACTTGAACGTCTTGAAATTTTGTCGGTGTTGGCTGATCAGCAATTGTTGCAACGTTTTTTAATCCATGGTGATCCGTCCGTTGTTCATGATGTGACCCAAAAACTTGACCGAACGGCGACCGCAGTTGCACTTTTAGAGCTTTCTCAAAGTTTTATCTCTTTGTAAAACTTCAAGGACTTTTTTAAGATGCCCATCGTGCCCTCCAGGGTGAAGCTATACACAAAGAAGAAGTCGAGTTACACAACAGTAAAATCATCAAGGTATGGTAAAAAAAATTGTTCATTGTCGCCATAAACGTCGCTAGAGCATTTGTTAGTCTAATGGCATGACCGTTAACTCAAAGTTCCCGTATCAAGTTCAGAATATCGTATTCTCTATGTCGGTATCTGCTACACGAATCTCTTGGTAGCAGATGCGTAAGTCAATTTTGGAGAAAATTTGAGCCCCTCGGACCTAGTTGAAATGCTCGGCAACTTAGGGAAGAGGAGAGCGATTCTTCATGGTAGCGTCGTTCACGCCCGATAGTCCACACACATCTCTCTTTCACCACTTTTCTTTTTCACAAACTGTACTAGTGCCGCATTCGGTGACAAAGAAGGGCGGACGAAGCCCTGATTGAGAATCTCGTCGAGCTATTTTTTAAGCTCGGTTTGCTTGTGATCACTCATCTGACATGTCCCTCAAACTGCGGGAGAGTTTTCTGGCTTCAGTTCGATGTGATGGTCAATGTCGTGTTGTGATGGTAGGGATCTTGGGAGTTCATCTGGGAAGACATCCGCAAACTCTTGGATGAGTGGTGCGAGCTCTTCGGGTACCATCACAAACTTTGTTGATAACAATGAGACTGATAAGGCCAATGAGGGTGATGAGTCAACTACGGCCACTTCCATTTCGGACGTCAAAGCTCAGACTCGACCAGCCAACAGATGGTCGAGTCAGACCCCCAACCAGTGAACGTCCCAAGGTGTGCACGTCCCATGCAAAATTGGGTACGTCGAACCTTTCGGAGATCTTACACAACCAATAAGCGGTTGGTTGATTCAGACCCCCGGATGTCCGGCTTCCGGTTGCTTGCTTTGCCTATCCGCCTACACGCGTTGATTATACCGGCTGTCTACATCACCTTTTAGCGCCAAGAGTTGGTCCATCAATGTGCACGGCATAACAACAAATTGACGCATGCGATAGGCGCACACAATAAAGGCCTCAACAAGCTCAGCACTTCGTTAAGTATGACATGAATTTTTAGTCGCAGCAAACCTCCAGAATTAGATTGGGCAAACTCAAGAATCGGTATGGTAATTGTGGTTCAGAGGTTGCCAATCGTAAGATTCCTGTATTTCAGCATTGTAGTCAGTGTTATTGATCCTTTCTGGTGCTATGATCTGGTGTGATAAGTCATTTTCAATGCCAAAGATGGAAATTGCTCGTCAGATGTCTTGCTTTATGTTGTTGTTGTAGTGAAAACAGAGTTCACCGGGGGCAATGTCTGCACCAGTGATGATCTCGCAGAATCTTCACGTGTCCTCTGTCACGCTGGATTGCAAACGGAGACACTGGAGCTTGTATCGTGCAACAGACTTTTTGTTCAACCATCAAAATCATGTGAGCATCATGTGTGATAATTCATTCAAATTGGTTGGTGGTATTGGCGCGTCTTGCCACTGCGGGTTGATCTGCTCCAAGTGTAGAACAGCTGTGGTTGGTGACATGACAAGGGCGCCGTAGGCTGTTGATGATGTCTTGCCGGTCTCCTGCTGTCGTTGGATGGTCTTTAAATATGAGCACCATCTTAACGTCGTGCCACACAAAAGCGCGGCCGCGAGGCCAATCTTTTTTTGTTTGCCGTTGACCCCAATAGTGGTGATGTGCACCTCTAAACTCGTCAGCCACATCCAAACTGTTGATCCCTTCAAGTTTGTAGGATCGAATGATTGTGGTGGGGCCAGACAAATCTTGGATTTACTCAAGAGTTAGGAATTTCTCTTGACGAGAACCACTTCAAGTCCGCTTGTATTGCAAGAGCTTCCATCGCGACGTTGAGCTATTGGAGCAGATGGCTATTGATGCCCTCAAGCGTTGAGATTCGGATTACCAATCCCTTGTTGATTTGTGCATGTCATTCAGTGCCACCTGTCGTTTCTGCTCTTGTCGTTGAGGTTGTCGGTAGGGGCGGCTGGTTTACCACCGTTGGGTCCGCGACCGGATTGGTCGTCGGAGCCGTACGGGTTGATCCAATTGCCGCACAGCCTTCCACGTCAACATTTGCTCTCGCTTCAAGGTTTGCGTTCATAGGCACGTTTTGCTCCTCCATCGCCAAAGTCGTCGTTGAAGACCTGCTGTTGGTTTTTGATTGCACTAGTTTGCCTCACGTTGTAGTCGTAAAGTCTGCGAAGTCTTGACGTGCAAGATGCGCTAAAGTCTTGTGCGAGGTAGTTCTCTAGACGGGTAAAGTACTCGCATGACTCTCTAGCACCGTTGCGCTTTTGATACCAAGTGTTATGCCAAACACAGCATAGATGGTGAACTGATAGAATTTTCAAGGCGGAACACGATTGAGAATTTGGGACACTTGAGCAGTTTATACTTGGCGGTCAGTGTACTTTGATGAAAAGTGTCAAAATGGTCAAGCATATACATAGAAATGCCGAGTTATGAATGAGGCATAGTCAAGATCATTGGGTCGATAGTCAAGCAACGCGTTTGGAGTCGCGTCGTGAGTGGTCGGATTCGCGAAGATCCGCCGAGTAGTCAGGAGTCTTGAAGGATTAACGCTGCGAGATTCATCTTTATTAATCTGGATTTGTCTTGGTGGGTTGAGAAGTAAACCAAAAGGTAGCAATACTTCTGTCGTAATTTTGAGGGAGTGATCGAAGTTTCTAGGAGGGGTCGAGAAGGTTCACTGGAGTCGAGGGCAGTTGGCCAGTTTGTCTTCAGCCGTCGGAGTAAATACCAAGGTCTCACGACACAATGGGCTGTTTGTGTAATAACTGAAATGCCCACTCGGAAAGATTAGGGATTTGTGTACGTCTGGTCCATTACAATGCAAGCATTTACTACGTGGCGGTGCTGCTTGGAATGTCCACGGTACATTACATACAACCATTCATCCCACCCTTGAAACTGTGAACAACAAATCGTATTTGGGAGTGAAGAGAAAATTGAACTTCAATCATTGACCAAAATGTCTCTATCTCATACTAAGACCGTTAATCTTTTCATGTTTCACAAGGAATGTATCTATGGGCTTTGGTCATGTAAATTCATGTATCCAATAAATTGGATACATGAATTTGATACACTAATTGTGGAGTGTATGAATTTGGGATTAGAAACTATTCCTCCGTTACATCATGTGTACTGAATATCATGCCCTGAAACATCTCAAGACTCAGCCAAATATGTGCCGTCAACAACTTTGATGGATGGAATTCCTTGAGTCCAAGTTTGACAATGACATTGAATACCAACCAGGAAAAATCAATCCAACAGACGTGTTAAGTCGGGGACCGGATTTGATGGTTGACATCAACACGTTGCTCAATGAACGATACCCGCACCTTGCGAGTTTGTTTGCAAGAGGATACGAGGAGTTCAGTTGGAACGACAAAACTAGGATTTGGTTCGATGACTCCTACTGGTGAAAGTCGTTCACTTACCAGGTTGTCCTGCCAAAAAAGGAGCTGTGAAGAATGCTACTAAAGGAATGCCAAAACAGGTCGAAGTGGACACTTCAGCATGGGCGAGCCGCTCATGGGTAAAACTCCATCCAAAATGTTCTACGACAAACTTTCTACCACATCACCAAAGTTATAGAGTTGAACAAAACTCTCAAAGTTGATATCCACCATAGGGATTTCTCAAGCATTTCGGAGGAAACATGCAAGACCCTCACAAAGACACAAGTAGTTGTAAAGCGAACAGCCGACCGAGAATGCAACGATGACGTGTTTAATGCTTGTAACCGCGTCCTTCTCGGCTCACTGGACATCACACCCTGAGAACAGGAATTTTAAAAGCTCAAATTCCATTGTTTGGGACTACTTGAGATTGAGCACATGAAAACCCTTGTCATTGCACGACTTTCCCTTTTGGACAACAGGGAGATTTATCTCGTCTTCCAATACCGGGACCCCATAATGAACTTCCCCAAACAAAACATCACACCACCCCCACCAGTGCAAGGGGTCCGTGAGACGGAGGATGTGTATCGATGCCGTGGAAAAACGACAGAGTATCTGATCAAATGGTACGACTTCAGTACTACGCAAAACTGCTAGGAGCCCTTTGATAACCTTTGTAACTTCGATCATTCCAATAATGGAAACTATCATCGTTCTTGGCCTACATTTGCCAACGCACTGGAATGTTACTGCTAAAAGGAGGAGATTGTGATGACCGTAATGTACACGAGTCCCTAAACCCTGTGAGGGGAAATTATTTCATGGAATTCATGGCCCATCGCGCAACAAACTCAACTTTTTCGTACTGCTCAGTCGAGGGCATTTTGGCCACCTCTTCAACCATTACTTTTCTGTCTTAGGAGGATCTGACAACTTTGACCAGTTCCAAAGGGTGAAAAAAGTGTCACGAACCATATTGATGTTTCAATAATGTTTGCTTGACTTTTTCATGGCACTAGATCTCCACAAAACTGTTATTTGATACTCGTGAAGCCTCCCATATTCTTGGCAGATCTTCTCAAAGAAGCCACTCACGACGCCACCTCTCTCGTAATGCTCAAATTGAGCGCCAAGGACCCAACATCTGTCTCATTCTCATTCTTGGCATTGTATGTATGTGCTCAGCTCACTTGATGCTCGTCATCAAAGTATTGTTACTGCTTATTGCACATAATCCATTTGTCCCAAATCCTTCAATCAGCTTTTGTCCCACACGTCATCCATGTGAACCACCTACGTTTCGCTTGACATAACAAACATGGACCCGCATGCAGAGAAGTGGGCTTTCGGGCTCTCAGTTTTGGAGAGTGGAAACGTTTTTCAACAACTTCTAAACCATTGGTAACCTACAGGGGACATTTTCAAGAATACAAGTAAAAACAAATTGGCCCCAGCAAAATTATGTCCCTTGTTGTGTGAGGTTATTACGTAACCTTATGGATTCTTTGAGTGCAAAATGTGTGTTTTGCTCATTCTCAAAAGGCTCCTTCATTTTGGTGCTTTTCTTTGGATACCTGCATCAAGTAATCAATCATTAGCGTGGCATGCCCGCGAGTGGAATCATTGAAACATCATAGTTCATTAAAAAATGAAACAGGATATCCATAACTAATTGGTCTACTCACGAATTGCCTGAACGTTGAGAAAAAGCAATGATGCACAAGCATGAATTCCTTCCAAAAACCGAAGGGTATACCCTATGCAAATTTCATGATTTACTTACAGTCTTTAAATCGTGTATGCTTTATTCGACAACAGTATTTTCATCGTTCTAAATATTTGTAGAGGTTTGGTTCTTGGACTTATCCTTGAGGTTAACACACTTTGTTAAGTCATTATGTGTTTTAATGTTTGTGGTGCACGTTTCCACTGTCGGGGTAGGGGGTAATCTTCCTTTCATATGGTCAAGGTCACTAGTCTTGACATGCATTATCTGTAGACTTTTGAACTTGCATACACTCTGTACAACAGATCACAGCAACCCGTCTGCCAGCTTGCATTCTCTGATTTCCGTACATCGTACGCCGAAAATTTGGTTTACTTGTCTCCTTTGGCGGTTGTGGAATGTTGGCTTGCTACAGGCTGCATGACGCTAACCACCCGAGATTCTTTGGTTCCAATCAATCTTCACAACACAAATTTGCTGCCATGTTTATATTGTTACCACCTGACACATTCCTCTCTTTGAAAGTGGGTGGTCTCATGTAGAATAACCCAGCATCGCATGGTTTTTTTGTCTCTCCAACACTGTGCACTACTTAGGCACAATGCACGGTACGTAGGAGTATGGAAGAGGAGGTTCTGCACCGAGGTCAGCGAAAGTGTGGGTATCACCTTTGTAAAGTCCTCTTTTTTTCCACTTCGTATCCATGTAGCGCCATGATAGCCGCAAAACTATGATGGTCCTCATCCCGTTAGCAGGGAGAGGGGGGGCTCCTTATCCGGCATCAGAGCGCCTAGTTTTGGACGGGCCAGATGTCACATCCCTTCTTGTCTGTCGCCTACTTTTTTATGCGAACTCAAACACTCAATTCATCATCATAACGTTTTTGCTTGAGAGGCTTGTTGTACCTAAATTGCGACTAGGAGGCTAAGAAAATGAACCGTTGTAAAAAATCAACCATGTGGTAGACTCTTTTGCTATTTCTACTATTTCATCAGGATTTTCTGGTTGTAATATCACACCCATCCCCTCTTTGTTCTTAATGTAGTTTCCTCCAACAATGAGGACAGAAAAGAAGCCCACAAGCATACCAAGGTCAATGGAAACTTCCTCAACACCGTGGAGTTTGCCGACATGGCCGAGTGTTCTATCGTAGATGACTACATCATGAGGAACTGGATGAGTGTCCAGTGGTTGAGGAGCGAGCTGACGTAGTTCACGTGGTGCCCAGTACAAGGACAAGGAATGCCCCTGGATTTTGCGTACGTGCCGATGTAGAAACGATGGATTGATCAAGGTTTTTGAGTGGCTATATGACAGTCGCTGTGTGCCTTGTGTTTGTAGCGCTCGGGGTGATCTTGACAAGACGGTAAAGTGGGTTAGCGAGTACATCGCGGCCAATATGCAGAAGAACTCATGTGAAAACATGAAAACACTCAAGGTGGTTGTAAAGAAGGCCAATGTTGAGGACGTGGACCACCACACATTGTTTTGCACAAGAGTTATAATGCAACAGAAGCTTCTTCAGTCTCAAACACAATCTTAGTCTCTATTCATGGCACACATCTAAGGGGTACGCTTGTCAGTATATTTTCCGGTCTACTGACCACTACCGTATCTTTGGCATCCTATGAACTGATGCCATGTCTTGTCATGTGTCCTACGGCTCATGAAGGTGGACCCCAACACCCACGTTGTTGCCGAGGACGGCGGTGGACTTCATCTTCCACTATGCATTTGTCGCACCCAGAGCAACGATTTTTGGGCTCTAACACTCTTGCTCCATTGTGGTGACGACAGGCACAACTTGAGATTGGCCACAAATAAACCCTTACTATTATCATGATTCTTTGATGCCAGCAACCTCGCAGTGCCAATGGCATGGGTCATAGTACCCACGAAAGACAAGGACGCTTGGTGAAGGTTGTACTTCCACCTTGCCATTACCTGACCCATCGCAACACATCCAGGAACAGCCGTCATAAGCGACCCAAAGAATGGCCTTGTGAATGTTGTTGTCGACAAGGTCCCAGGTGCCACACACACCTAGTATACGTAGCACCTTTTTCATAACACACATCAAAGGGATGGCAAACACGTCGATTTCTGGTTTTTGTGGATGGCAAATGCTTTTTCCATGTTGTAGTTCAAGATATACGAGGAGGTGAGGAGGGGCCAGAACCTGCGATGTGTTGTGCACGTTTTTGGTTGTAGTGGCGTTGATGGTATCTGGAGCGAGAAATTGATGCGTTTGTAATGCCCCCTCGACCGCGATGGGCACACGACCTCACGTGCCTCAAACTCCCTTCTTGCTTGCTTTATCAAATTCCAGAAGCTTTATCCATTCTCTAGCTTCTTCTCCTTGTTTGTATGGATGTAGCCAATCATGGGAGATAGTAGGAAGGGTAGAAAGGCGTGGAAGGGTGACTTTTCCCCAAATCTAGAGGCGCGGATTCTAAACGTGTTACTCATTAGTAATGAGTAGAATTAACAAAGGAGGGTCTACAGATGGCCATGGTTTGTGGTGCTGCAAGTTGTGTTCATTATGTGAACATTGCGGGGAATTCCTGCGCATTTGGGGCCCAGAAGGAGTTTGGTCAGTCTTACGTGCATTCATGCACTTTGAAACTTGGAAGGGGGGAACCGCCAAAGCCGTTGTGTGACATGGGGCTAACCAAAGTTGGTGTTCCATAGTGACAACGACGACGCCATACTAGGTGTTGAACCAGCCACACTGAAGCGACCGGAGGAGGTCATTTAGACATAGTCGAAGCCACGGAACGGGCGTGGAAGGCCGAATAACTTATGCCTAGACCGCAAAAATGATGCAAGGCCAACACCATTTACAACTGTTGAAGCTTAAGGGGGCACACAATCACTAGGTGCATTAATCGAGTGGCCCTGGCAGTAGTTTGAATGGTAGCAAAAGTAGCGTTGCTAAGGAGGGCAAAACACACAGAAGTTGCCATGCATGCTGAGGCATGTGTCCTTGGTCCTGAAGTGGAACCCAGGCAGATGCTAAGGTAGAAGAACCTACCACAACAGATTTAGTAGCATCAAGAAGAGTAGCTTTAGCTACTTTAGTCACAACATTTGCAGCATGTGCGAGGCCATAATAGGACATCGTAGCAGACAAGGTAAATATCTCCAATGAGAAGGATGAGAAAGCACATAATTATTTTCCACATATGACTCTGGGTAGGAGGAAGTGTTCTACCCTTAGTGATTCATCCTCGATGAAGGATCGTAGCAAAAGGAGGTGGAACCCTACCGTTGGATTAGTGAAGAAGACAACATAAGGCGTAGAGAACAACGCTTGGATTATGTCCACTAGGCATGGGCCACAAAGGGCATGCCACGTTGTGGTTGGAATAGTGTCTCAAAGAAGAACTACGGCATGGAGGAAAACAATGGCATTTGGCTAGTACGTCCATTCCTCTTCCCTAGTCCATGTTTTACGTAAAGCTCTTCTTTCTTGCATTTTTAAGCACCTTGTCACATGACCAACCTAACAGCTTGCTTTCTCGTCTCCTCATGGTGTGTAGGAGAAGGGAAGAGGCTTACGGAAAAGGTAGCATGAGGCAAGATGAGACGTGGCCAAATTGTGGCTATCAAGTACGAAGGACTGGAGGAGAGATGGGACGCCAAATAACATGTGGCCAAATTCACTCGGAAGCTTGTTTTAGGAATGTAACCAAGTAGAGCATGGGTGAGAAAGGGTATATTTTCTTCTGAGAGAATGATTATCTGATTTAATCTGATACATGGGTATTCTACTTCACTTTCATTCTACAGATGTATGCCATGCGCACTCTAGTGTATAAACCAACATGGTTGGTCACAATGTTCGTTCTCTTTCATTGCAAGCGATACTACACGAAATGGATATGGACTGCCCAATGCATTATGTGCTCCCGTTTATGGCTCATTTCAAAGTTGAAGCTAGAACAATGTTCTTGGTCACAAAGCTGTGTCCCACCAACAAGCTGGCTCATATCATTCAGCATGTTATGCTTCATTACCATGTTCACTACACACTAATCTTTGATGAATGTTGTGGAAATAACAAACTTTGTACAACCTGGTTATGTTTTTGAAGAAAAGCACACAAGACTAGCACGTAGACCCACAAAAACCCAAAAATGGATAAACTGTTTAGAAAAAGAGTGAAAGAAAGATGAGCAGTCCATGTTCTCATGTAAGCGCTCATGTAATGAGATAAATCTACACCCAGGGCTACCAATCATCATTGGTAGACAACGGTGTCATTGTTTGAGCTCGCATAGCCATCATATCCATTACATGATGTGCCCAGTGGGTGGTGGAAAGGCAAACTTAGCGTCCCACTTAGCCTTGACATCGCACTATGAAACTTCTTCCTCGTCACATGTAGTCTTGGTTGATGGGGGGATGTCAAATGCGTGTTGAAGAGGAGTGTGGGTGATATGTGCCCAGCCGCTCTTTATAGGTAATGGATGATTGATATCTATCTTTATATCCATATAAATCAATATCAATATCTATGTCTATATCTATATATATCTATATCTATATCTATATCTATATCTATATCTATATCTATATCTATATCTATATCTATATCTATATCTATATCTATATCTATATCTATATCTATATCAATATCTATATCTATATCTATATCTATATCTATATCTATATATATATCTATATCTATATCTATATCTATATCTACATCTATATCTATATCTATATCTATATCTATACCTATATCTATATCTATATCTATATCTATATATATATCTATATCTATATCTATATCTATATCTGTATCTATATCTATATCTGTAACTATATCTATATCTTTATCTTTATCTATATCTATATCTATATCTATATCTATATCTATATCTATATCTATATCTGTATCTATATCTATATCTATATCTATATCTATATCTATATCTATATCTATATCTTTATCTTTATCTATATCTATATCTATATCTATATCGATATCGATATCTATATCTATATCTATATATATATCTATATCTATATCTATATCTATAGCTATATCTATATCTATATCTATATCTAGATCTATATCTATATCTATATCTATATCGATATCGATATCTATATCTATATCTATATATATATCTATATCTATATCTATATCTATAGCTATATCTATATCTATATCTATATCTAGATCTATATCTATATCTATATCTATATCGATATCGATATCTATATCTATATCTATATATATATCTATATCTATATCTATATCTATAGCTATATCTATATCTATATCTATATCTAGATCTATATCTATATCTATATCTATATCGATATCGATATCTATATCTATATCTATATATATATCTATATCTATATCTATATCTATAGCTATATCTATATCTATATCTATATCTAGATCTATATCTATATCTATATCTATATCGATATCGATATCTATATCTATATCTATATATATATCTATATCTATATCTATATCTATAGCTATATCTATATCTATATCTATATCTAGATCTATATCTATATCTATATCTATATCGATATCGATATCTATATCTATATCTATATATATATCTATATCTATATCTATATCTATAGCTATATCTATATCTATATCTATATCTAGATCTATATCTATATCTATATCTATATCGATATCGATATCTATATCTATATCTATATATATATCTATATCTATATCTATATCTATAGCTATATCTATATCTATATCTATATCTAGATCTATATCTATATCTATATCTATATCGATATCGATATCTATATCTATATCTATATATATATCTATATCTATATCTATATCTATAGCTATATCTATATCTATATCTATATCTAGATCTATATCTATATCTATATCTATATCGATATCGATATCTATATCTATATCTATATATATATCTATATCTATATCTATATCTATAGCTATATCTATATCTATATCTATATCTATATCTGTATCTGTATCTGTATCTGTATCTGTATCTATATCTGTATCTGTATCTGTATCTGTATTTGTATCTGTATTTGTATCTGTATCTGTATCTGTATCTGTATCTGTATCTGTATCTGTATATGTATGTGTATCTATATCTGTATCTTTATCTGTATCTTTATCTGTATCTGTATTTGTATCTGTATCTGTATCTATATCTGTATCTATATCTGTATCTGTATCTGTATCTGTATCTGTATCTGTATCTGTA
>SZWC01014646.1:43640-56982 GCA_023375785.1 Penium margaritaceum
ATAGACAGAGAGAGAGGGAGTGATAGAGAGAAAGGAGGAAAGAGAAAGGGATAGTTGAGAGCAACAGAGGGTTGAGAGAGAGAGAGAGAGCGAGAGAGGGAGAAGGAGAGATAGAGAGAGGGGTGAGAGAGAGAGGGTTGAGAGAGAAAGAGAAAGAGAAAGTTGAGAGACAGAGAAAGGGTTGGAAGGGAGAGGATGGAGAGAGAGGGAGGGTTAAGAGGGAGAGAGAGGGTTAAGAGAGATAGAGGGTAGAGAGAGAGGGCTGAAAGAGAAAGAGAGAGAGACAAAAAGAGAGAGAGAAAGAGAGAGAGAGAGAGAGAGAGAGAGAGAGAGAGAGAGAGAGAGAGAGAGAGAGAGAGAGAGAGAGAGGGAGAGAATTAAGGTAAGAGGAAAGGGACAAGGAAAATGAGGTGAAAATGAGGGTAAGGAAAAAGAGAAAAACGCTTTTTTAAGGAAAAGAGGTTCGGATGGCAAAGAAATAAGCAAGAAAGGATGATTTCATGGAATAATTACACTATTTTAATTGTGCCAATCGCACCACCAACTTAATAATGGCTTGTCTAAAACAAAAGGGGTGAGAAAATGTCACAACTAATGACATAAAAATGGCGACAAATGTAAATGTTGTCCAATGTTTAAAAAATCACACAAGTTCTAATTACACCATTGCCTCCATTCTAGGAAGCACCATTCATTACACCTTAAGATACTGATGGGAAGCTAATGGTGGATTTACTCTATAGATAATTTACATGTTAAGGCAAGATACAAATTTTGACAATAAAGAAGCATTTACGATATGTCTAGTGAACAAGTCATGTAAGAATTGAAATGATGATTACGATGAATGAATGGGCCTATGAAAGTGATACTACACGCATGATTAATCTATCAGAAAAAACTTGTTTTTCATTTTGAGGATGCTCGTGCACTCAACTCCTTATAGGCAAACATGTATTTTTACATATGAACATTCCGCATTGATATGATAACATGGATAGATTTTCAAAATGCATGGAGAATGAACAAGCCTCATGCAAACCAAAGCACATCATTATGGAATTATATATAAGTTGAAGGCTTAGGCATAAGATGATTAGGTTACCTTGTGACATGAGTCGGTTGAATTTTGGCCAACATTGTCAAGTTCACGGCTTGGGAAACAAGATGATTAATCTCCACAATTTTTTTCACTCTTTTATGTAATACTTTATGCAACCATTTTTCACATTTGAGCAAAAAATGTGAACCTATGGCATATGTTCAAAAAGAACTATGAGGTGATGAGCCCAAAGTTTATTTTTATATAGAGAACTATGCTATCATGTGCATCCCTTTCCTTATTCAATATAGCACCATGTAAAAAGATAAAGAATACCATTGGTACTCTATTGCAAAAAATGTAGCAGGTAAGAATAATTGGAGATATCAAGTAACACCTTAATGGATGATGACATTTATATGATCATGTATGACATTCACATAACTGAACTTAATTTGTTTTTTTAGCAGAACATCACTTATTCAATGTGCAAAATATGCCAAAACAATCTTGAAAACCCATCATTGTTGACTAGGTAATGGTTTGATATGAGTAAGACCAAGAGACGTTTTGTCACACATTTGTTTTCAAATTATGATTCTAAAAAATGTTAAACCAACCTTATGTCTTAAAACATGTATGAAAGATGCATGGATCCCAGTTATGCCGATTGTTAGAAATGATAAGATAACTTGAATAGAAAGTTATCATCATGTATAACATATACATTGAGTCAATTCCCCCCAAAGAAAAACTTTTATAGGGTGAAAGCATGAAATTCTCATTTTCTCCACAATGCCAACGTTAAAATTATCAAGCAATCTTTCATGAAATTTTCAAAAACGTTTACGTTTACCGAACAGTTTATGAGGCATGGTTTTTCATCATGACATGCATGGAAAACGAAAAATGCATGGTCATACATAACATGCACCATTATTTTCATACATGCATACAATAGGGAAAAAAGTTAAACACCTAGAAAAATCAAGGTTTCACATTTGATTCATATGCACTTCACAACTCTTAAAAAAATTTCTTATTAGTATGCAACAATGCTTAACCGTATGTTATATACAATTATTCCTCCCATCATCAATTGCTTGATTATGTGGGTGAAAAGCATTGCCATGTTCAAGTAATAGGTCTCTATGATGTTACATGATCATGCTCTACATTATCATGTAACATCATAGCCTAGTGTAGATTGTCCACTAGGCATCCATGGCAATGTTTTGACATAAAAATGGCCATAAATATCTTAATGAGTGGTGCACGTCTAGAGATTACTAATATGTTTCTCTCCGCTAGAAGGAATGATGTTTTCTGTCTGACCAAGCAATGAAAAAAAGTTAAAAACACACGTTTAAAAGCTTAAAATATCCTTTACTATTAGATGAATCAAGATGCTAGATTAGAGGTTGAATCTATTATAAGGCTCTTGAAGAACTTCCATCTTAACACTATACACTTACTCATAAGAACTGCAAACGTTTTCAAGATGGTGAAAACTACATCTCAAAGAAATCTTATGATTGTGAAAAGGCGTAGAATGTTTCATGTTTTTCAAATGTGTTATAATCTTTAATAATTTTATGTTATTATCTTTACTACTCTTCTATAGAATTGTTTTTTGAGAAATGGAAACTATTTGACTAAAAGTAGGGATGTATACGCGTTTCAGATGATGAAGTGTATGGACCTTTATGTCCTTGTTTATGTCCTTCACACATGTGCACCTTTGTATCATCCTACTCGTGCTATCTAGGGGATTTGTTATTCAAGGAAGAGAGGAGGGAAAGAAGAGAGAAACGTTTTAAATGCCTGTGTATGGAGAAATGGATAAGTTTATGAGTGGTAAGTGCATTTGTTTAAAAGACATGTGTCTTATGAATTTGCATATGTTATTTGGTGTGATTGATGATTGATGGGTAGAGAGGGGGGAGGGGAAATTAGAAAGGTGTTTTGTATGCTAAAGTGTAGAATTATACACATAGGAAAAGCAACTTCTTCATACACATATGTATTGTACACTTGGGTGTTTTCCTTGGTTTAGGAAGTCATAATTGGGGGGAGGAGGGAGAAAGGGAAATTATATGTGGTAGTGCATCCTTTTCATGATAATAAGTGTTATTTTTTCACATGTTTGTTCTGCAGCTGAATATGTTCCTTAATGTCAGTGATCCATGATTCAGAGATAAAAAGGGAGGAAGTTAAAGTGTATGGGGAAATTTCATGGGGATCCTCACTTTAAAAGTAGTAAGTGTATCATATTCATACATATGTGTATAACAAAATTGTTTGTGTTCCTTGGTGTGAGTGATCATGCAAGTGTATGACAATACGTTTTCACCTCCATCATGCTGTTTTGTTTGGGTGAATAAGCAAATACATTTGTCTAATGTATCTTTCCCTTCAGCCCTCCCTCCTTTCCCCCTTATCTGTACCTTCCATCCTGGCTCTTTCCAAACGGAGTGTGGTGGTGTCATGCATGAGAACATGAGTTAACAATTCTTACAAGATGTCATAAAAATCAATGTTTACTACCCAATGAATTTACCTCATAGAACATTGGATAGGGAGAGGGGGATCAGGAGAGGAATTGAAATGGAAACAATTGTGTACGGAAACATGAAACCATCATAAGGAATTTCTAATACTCATAGTCCCAATATTCTATTGGTGTGCTAGTTTATGTTGAAAGCACAGTTGTGTAGAATTTTGAGGTGGAGTAATCATGTTCGTATACAATGGAACAAGTTCTTAAGACTCTTCAATTGTTTATGGTTTACTACAAGGTACATTGAAGAAACATTGTTTAAGGGGATGATCAAATGTTCATGTGCAAGCATTTTTTGCATTTCAAATGAAATCATGAGGACATTAGTGTGTTAAAAACTTCAAACGTAATTTTTATAAATACATTCATTACATTTTGAACATTTAGTTGAACATGTTAATAGTGATGTCTTGGAACATTCTCACTTGATTTGGTTTTGTTTTATCGTTAGTCATTAAACATGTCTTTTTATAATGTATTTTTGAAATTCATATTAAGGATTCCCCAATCAAATCATTTATTATTTACTTGGAAAACGTTGTAAAGTTGATTCAACAAGTAGAAATGAGGCTCATTTTTTGGACTCTTCGCACGAATCCAAGAAATCATCAAAGCCTTAGATTTTTCTTTAAATTCATGCCTTATTTCAACCTTGAAAAAGATGTAAGAATTTTATCTTAGATAAAAGTATAAGGTAAAGCATTCACTCACTCTACATTAAATACATGTTTTTCATGTCCATTGAGAAACAGGTAATGTGAATGTGATGTAGAGTTCTCTGAATCCTTATGTTGACAACCATGTTTAAGAACATTTTACCTATGTACGCTCAGTTTTTCCTCCTTCAAATTTGTATTGACTGATTTTATCCGTCATATTTAAAGAGTTTGGTCATGGTATTTTTTTCATTTAGAATTCTTCATAAGTTCATTAATGAGTTATTAAGAAGTTTAAGGCAGAGTAATAATTATTCATCTTGAAATATTCCATGATAAAGGAAACATTTTGCAAGACTCATTGGCAATAAATTGTTTGGTTGTAGTGAAAACAAGTAGAAAGATCAAAACGAGTTATGGAAAAAAAATGAGGAACCATTTGCATTTCTTTCAGAAAGCATAGTCGAACGTAATCATGTTATTGTCAAATGACATGGCGTAATGACTTCTTTGAACCTTTTGTTTCTTATGGAAGCTCCATTATTCAAAAATTTAAACCATGGTTTTCTATTCGTATTCTTGTTGTATCATCAATGAAGTAACATGTCCTCACAAATACTTGTTTTACCATGAAAGCCGAAAAAAGAGAAGAGAGCTTTTTTCCCATGGACATATACATGCTATCATTTCTCAAACTTAAGGTTGAGTGAATAAATTGATTATCCAGTGTTCTAAAAAAAATTGATCCCATGAATTACATAAACTTACCATGCTTAATGAAGAATAGAAAATTTCAATATGACGTATTGATGGTTATTTGACAATGAAAAATGTTTTTCACTACATGGGTCAAGGGATGAAAGCCAATATATTGCGTGATGGACTATATAAACAATGATGATTATGATGATGATTCTTATTGTATTTGTTCTATGATAAAAAGTTTCCTTTTTAAGGGTTTCTTTGCTACGTTGTGAATTAACTTTGTATGTTTTTTGCAAAAATCGCTCAGAACATTGTCACTCACGTGTTTTTCCTTACCTTGTCTCTTTCTTTCAATTCATTGATTCAAACAATGTGTTCAAGCATTGTGTTTGCTCATTGGTATTATTTTCAAAAGAAGTGAAATGGATGCGTAATGTTTATTAACATGTAAGACATAAGTGAGACAGTCGTGCAAAATCAAAATAGATGAAAGATTTTGAAATTCAAATGAAACACATTGATGTGTTCTTCCTCCCCCCTTTGTGATTGGAATTTTTGGCTCAAGTCAATGGATTACAACTTGGTGCTTACTTTCATCCTCTTCATGTATGACTTTAATGGAAAACCATGATGTCATTTTATCAATGGGTTAATGTATAGAATGTCACATTAGATTTGTTAAAAAATATTTGGAGGTTGTTTTCTGAAAGGAGTTTTATGCATTTACACATTAGGAACTTGATTTCACATGTTAAAGTTTGTCTTTACTTAGCAAATTAGTCCACCTTATACATTTGTTTTATAGAAGTTTACATGCGCGATCATAACACGATGGTCTCAAAATTGTCAGGGGAATTTGAACATCATTCATGACTTATATGGCTCTTGTAACAATTTATTGTAGAAATCTTATAAGACAATTATAGTCCTTTTCACCTCAAATTTAAAAGAATTCACAAAAAACGTTTTTTAAAATAGAAATTCATTTATTGAGATTGCTACATTTTTATCCTTTTGATTTATTAATCTTCATGAAAATGCAATGAAGGAATTGTTCATCATGGTCAAGCTGCCTTTCCAAAGTGTGAGAATCATGGACTACTAGAATGAATGGCAAAAGGCTCACATTTTAATTTCAATTATAAAAACATTATTTTCTTAGGTATGCTATTACATATTTTTTTTTCTATGATGAATACGCAATAATGTTGTTCTATTATCTGTTGGAGTTGAATTTACTTATCAAAGCCTATTTAGTATCGCATTTGTACATGAATGGAATTGGAAGAGATGAACATGTAGAGGTATGACTTCGGGAATCATATGAATTCTAATTAAAATCTAGATTTATGTTTTGAAAGTATGAAGAGATAACAAAGAGCTTGCATTTTGTACGTGTTTGATGGAGATCCAACTTATTACTCAAATAAAGTATTTAAAGGGGGATTGATTCGTGGTATCTGGGTAGAATTGGACAAAATGCATGCTTCTTAAAGTTTCATTCCGATGGACGGTATTTAATCTTAAGTATAAGGATTTTTAGTGATTATTTTGCTTGACCCATGATGGAGTTATCATACATTGATCTTCAACTTGTGGGATGTATATCTGAAGGCTTTTTTTCCTACCTTGTATGAATGAACGGGTTTGTTTAAATTTACCCTAATAATCCAGTTAAATTTTCTTGTTAACAACGAAACATGTTTCTTCTTGCATTTTAGCTTGCATGAATACAAATAACAGCACAAATACGGCAATTCATGTTGCAATCATCTTCAACATGTGAGGGTGCCTTTGAATGTGCTGTCTGTTTGCATTTTTCTTGAATAAACCTAACTTTTTCTTCGTTTGTAAATTGGTTACCGTTTCAGACATTGGTCATGCTGATGCTGTGTAGCTATTCCTGGCTATGAAATGAGGTAAGTCAGGTACGTCTGTCAGTGTAGAATCGTGTGAGTGGAATGTGATACTGAATTGTGGCTTCACATGCTATGGAATGGAAACAATGCATCGGTATGTGTTCAACATATCACTGCCTGTGGCGGATCACCTGTATGCGTAGGAGGATATGGGGTCTTCTTTCTCGCGGGAATGTATTGAACGTTTTTCGCAACGGGAGAGGCACGTGCACGACCATGTGCTGGCCAGCTGCATTCGCGTACCCACCTGCGCAGGAGAGAATCAGTGACAGTTCTGTGAACCATGTGCGACCGTCCGAGGGGCAGGTAAGGACGACGAGAGGAAAGGGATATGTAGGCAGGAGGGGGGAGGGTGTCATCGAAAATGAGACCGAGGTGGGGATAGCGCGCGAGAGGGAATCTTTGATTTATCTTCAAGTTCGTACCCTTCCACGAGATTCGGAAAAAGAAAGATGCAGAAAGAAAAATGCGATAGTGGGCTCTGAAAACCAGCGCAAAGACTTCTCCGGTACTCGGACTGGCACTTCGTTTCCAACCATCCGCAGAAGACTACTTTGTTCTTCCAAGGGTAGAACCTGCTCGCCATTCCCTCAACTGTCTCATGCAGTTCAGAACTCTTGAATCAGCACAAGGCATGGTCTGTTAAACACACATTGTCATTGTTCAAATAGGTGAATTGAAATAATTTTGATTTAATTTATTATGATTTATATACGTTTCATAAAGAACCAGGATTGAAATGAATTCCCTTTTCAATGGAATGAAAAACATTTTATGATCAACACATGCCACCATGAACCATGTTTTAAATTTGGATTACAATGTCATATCAATGGATTCATCATATCATGGAAGGTTAAATATTTTACGGCAAGATATCCAAAATATTTTCCTTATGAAACCTTGCAAGTTTGTCTTAGCCTCGAGAAAACTAAAGATTAAAACAGAATAAACAATATTACAATATTAATATGCATGAAAAATTAATATTTATATACATGAAAACATAAATTAATTAAAAATATTAAAATGTAAACTCATATGAATTGGATTTTTTCCTATTAAGAACTTATCATGGATTTTTGCAGAACATTTGTAACCTTAATTATACAAGCATAAAAAAATACTGAATCAGAATAACCACATGTAAATTTTAACAATAAAAAAATCATTTTTAGGCTATAAAATAAGGATTAAAGACACAATGATAATGTTACGTAAACTTTTGCTAGAAGGTCATAGAAATTTACGGTTACATTGTGAATTTTTGAGAAATTTTCAAATGATAAGATGAATTTTTTTATTTCATGATTTGAAACATTTTTGGATGGGATAGACTTCAAGATGTTTGGCTTTCATCTACTTCGCCTTAAAGGTGATTTTGTTTTCTAATCCATTTTCCTACATGAGTGTGTTTCACATGAAGCTTGTCCCATAGGGCCAAAACTGTTTTACATTATCTGGTTTTCCCTTAACACATCCATACCACCGCCAAAAGGTCATTGATCAATGAAAGCCATGTAAAGCAGACATCCTACGTTACACTCCTATGACCTAAAAGTGATACCAATTAAAACATGTACAAATGGACTCAAACATTGGCAATGAGATAGGAACGTAAGAAAGGAAATGAGAAGCGTGGCCCACTAGGCCAAAACCGTGTTGATTGAGGGTCTTTGACCCTCAACCCATAACCTCTAATTGGCCATTAGCCAAGGACCCATTAAAGTAGTGTAAAACTGATGGCCAGCATTATAGTGATTGTATGAAATTTTTTTTCTACTTCCTCGCCCTTCATCTAGTTATTCTATTTGTGCCTTGTAAGAGATATTTTTTTCTGATGTAGACGTACATAAGACACATTTTTATGCATCATCATGTAACAAAGACATGTAATAAAATTTCTACAATAATGGCCTATCTATGGTATCAAAGAAGTAACTACCCTAGGGTAGAATGTATGTACATACATGATGCGTGCTTTATGAACCACAAAACTTGGATTGCACCATCCCATGGTGAGTTGAAGGTTTATCTTTGTTCTCATCAACATTAAGTTGGCTATAGCGTGAGAGGATGGATTTCCCATGTCCATCCTTTCATGACATCAACTTAATAAGCAAAAATTGTACACTTTCCCACCTTAAGATGATATTTGGGTCACGTTCTGACATGAAACCATGGGATTCTACTTGAAGCTTGAGTTGTCAAGGGTGACCATTCCTCTTAATGGATTTGTTTTCCCATTTTTTATTGTTTTTTTTCTTTGTCATAAGATCCAAAGGTCCTCCTATGACTAGTGTCTTTTGTTGTATCTGTCTCCTTACTACGGTTATTTCTTGGGAGGACAAAGTCGCTAATGTCCCTAAGTCAAAATCATGTCCTTTTAGTAGATAAATGTTTTTCACCATCTTGTTTTTTCCAATGCAACTCCTTCAAATGTATCACTCGTTGGACTTACATTTTCCTAGTTGAAAACGAGGCCATGGTGTGGGAAAACCATGTGAGACTTGCGTTTGCTTCTAGTATTTAGGCCAAAAAAATATGGAACCCTGGGAGCAAATGTTCACTAGCATGTACATGGTGCCTTAAGTGTAGCTCCCTAATTCATATTTGAAATAGACCATGTAATGGCTGTAAAATGCCCTAACACACTTCATTGAACTTTCATGGTAGTGTAATGGTTATTCAAAAAAGATCAAAAATGTGTTTTTATAAGTTTTCATTCCCTCTTGTTCAACTCCAACTTCACAAGGACACAAAATGTTTTTTTTCTAGATCACTCCTGTCCGTGCCAAGGCCCTTGTCCATGATGTCTTAGGGTGTTTTGTACGTCCCTTACTATGCATTTCCCTCAAGGGGAAGCAGATCCCCATTGTCTTGTCAATAAGCGCAACTGGCCACGTGATAGCTGACTTGCATAGCCCTAAAGAAAGTGGACAGTTTTGTGTGCGCGTTCAAAAAGTTGCCATGTTGTGTGCCCTCCAGCAAGTTGATATTCTTATGCCTTCCGGCAGGAAGTTGACAGTTTCGTTTTCCGCTGAAACCGCCAGCTATTCGTATTGGGGAGAAAAGTTTTTGCTGTGCAAGTCTCTTCGCCTCCCTGCCGGTGGTCCACGCAGCTGGCCCGCGTGTGTTCCGCAGCTCACCGGCGGCAACGCTTGAGCCCAGCCAACCGCACACCATGTGACGCCGCTGGTTGCATCCACCGATGCGCTGTCGACGCGTCGGATCATCCGCCGCCTTCGAACAGATTCGCCGCTACCTTCGCGTCTCAGCTTTCCGTGCTGGATCGTCTCACTTTCCGCTTCAGTCGCCGCGCAGAGACACGATAAAGTCCACAGCCGACGGGGCAATTCCGTGGCCTGCGGGTCATTGTGCGCATCCATAGATCAGAGAACAAGAAGCATTCCAACCATCATTGGGGAAGGTCAGGCTCAGGCGGCCCCCTTCTCCGGCTATCGGTTGTATGTGGTGAAGTCANGCAGCAGCTGCAGCAGCATCAGGGGAAGGAGCGGGGGAGGAGGAAGAGGAGGGCGTGGAGGTGGTGAAGGGGCCGTGGGCGCCGGAGGAGGACGAGGTGCTGCGGCGGCTGGTGGCGCAGCACGGAGCGAGAAACTGGTCGGCGATCGCGCAGGGCCTTAAGGGCAGGACTGGCAAGAGCTGCCGCCTCCGCTGGTGCAACCAGCTGGATCCGCAGGTCAGCCGCTGTGCCGCGCGATGTGCATTGCAGAGACTTGAACCCGCCGTGTTCAGAGCAGGGACTTGAACGTGCCATGTTCGCTGCAGCGACTTGAACGTGGCATGACCAGTAAAGGGACTTTAACGTGCCGCATGCGGTGCAGGGACTTGAACGTGTCAAGTTGAGTGCAGGGAGTAGAAACCTGGCGCGTGTCGGTTCGCTGCACAGCGAGCTCTGGATCTCTCACAGCTTTTCGTTTAGCAGATCTTGGCTTGACGGTTTGAGGGCATGCCTCCTCGCATCCAGGGCTGAACTGCCAACCCGTAGTACGGGCATGGGGCTGGATGGGCAATGGGGTTGCAAAGGCAATGGGGTTGCAAAGGCAATGGGGTTGCATGGGCAATGGGGTTGCATGAGCAATGGGGTTGCATGGGCGATGGGGTTGCATGGGCAATGGGGTTGCATGGGCGATGGGGTGGCATGGGTGATGGGGTTGCATGGGCGATGGGATTGCATGGGCAACTGGAGTGAGGAGGGCATGCATGCGGATGGGGGATGAGCCAGATGGGGCATCAGGTCGGAGGGGGCATATGTGAGATTGCGGCCAGTAGGTTGTATGAGGCATGCGTTTCCGTGCGTTTACGTGCGGTTGGATGAGCCGAATGCTTTCATGTGCGGGTGCGGGTGTGGATGTAGGTGTGTGTGTGTGTGTGGGAGTGGGGTGTGGGTGTGGGTGTTGGTGCGGGTGTGGGTGCGGTGCGGGTGCGGGTGCGGGTGCGGGTGCGGGTGCGGGTGCGGGTGCGTGTGCGTGTGCGTGTGCGGTTGCGGTTGTGGCTGCGGTTGCGGGTGCGGTTGCTGCGGTTGCGGGTGCGGTTGCGGTTGTGGCTGCGGTTACGGGTGTGGTTGCGGGTGTGGGTGGCGGTGTGGATATGGGGGAAGATGTGTGTGTTGAAAAGACTTTGGGGGCTGATCATGGGGTGGAGGTGGCGGCAGGGGTGGATGCCATTGACCCAGCACTCGTGACCAGATCGCTGTAGGCTTGGATATGTTTGGCTGGATTGCGGTAGAGTAGGCCGGGATGGACGCGGGCTTCAACATGCTAAACGCAGATGGCACTGCGCAGAGCAGTAGAGGGTGTGCAGAGAGTGGATGTGGTGAGAGTGGATGTGGTGTGAGTGGATGTGGTGAGAGTGGATGTGGTGAGAGTGGATGTGGTGTGAGTGGATCGGGTGAGAGTGGATGTGGTGTGAGTGGATGTGGTGTGAGTGGATCGGGTGTGAGTGCATCGGGTGAGAGGGGCTCAGGTGAGAGGGGATTAGGTGAGAGTCGACCAGGTGTGAGTGGATCAGGTGAGAGTGGATGAGGTGAGAGGGGATGAGGTGAGAGGGGATGAGGTGAGAGGGGATGAGGTGTGAGGGGATGAGGTGAGAGTGGATTAGGTGTGAGGGGATGAGGTGTGAGGGCATCGACGCAGAGTGTTGTGGGGTTGAGCACAAGACCGAGCTGTAGGTGAACGGCACGAGTTGACCCACTGCAACCTGGCTCCCACCAGTTTGTGCACAGTGTTGCTCAAAGACAGACAGCCCGCGGGCAACAAGAGTGGCACGATCCTCCTCCGGTTAGTCCCATGGGTGGGTTCCGTTTGCCAGCCAACACCAACTCACAAAATAGGAGGCACACGAGTTGACAGAGGCGAAGGCAATGAGCCTGCCACTCCATTGCAATGGGTAAGTCGGCGGCTGTGCCTAGGCAGTGCTAAGCTCCTGACAAGTCAACCAGAAGACTGAGCAGAGCGGAGCAAGACTCGAGCAAGACTCGAGCGAGACTTGAGCGAGACTTGAGCAAGACTCGAGCAAGACTTGAGCGAGACTTGAGCAAGACTCGAGCAAGACTCGAGCAAGACTCGAGCAAGACTTGAGTGAGACTTGAGCGAGACTTGGTGTACTTGTTGAGGCATGCAAGGGGGAAGTCCTACCGATGCACATGGCAGTGCCAGACGGACGGGAGACCAAGAGTGGACGAGAAGAAAGGGATCTGAAGTTGTGCAAAGTACTTGAGCAAATGGGCAATGTATTCAGCAAATTTACCCGACAGTCTGAGCTCTCGTGTGAGGTTGAAAATCAGGCTAAAGGCTGATGACTCACCTCCAAGAGAGTGGCCTGTGAAGTTGCTTCTTGGGTTGCATAGACATGAGAAAGGCAGGATCGTCGCATGGCATGAGAAAGGCAGGATCGTCTTGTGTGGCGAATGGGGTTGTGGACGTTAGCCCTAACCAACACCAGCTGGTGTGTTGGAAGCAAGTGATCTGCACGTCCGAAAGGGGAAAGGAGGTTCAGAGCTGGGAGGTCGCGGCCGGGCTGCCCAGCTTGGTGGGCAGCTGCTACCTCATGGCTGCTCGAGGCTACCCTTGCCTAGCCCCGGCACGGGTGGCCTCCATTGGTGCCTAGCGATTTCCGGTCAGTGTACAGTGATTGCGTTGCAGTGCTCTGCTTTACAACGTCAGCGTGTGTCCTGGCGATGTGCTGCAAACACCTGCAGTGGCTGGGCCGCCTGTTCTGCATTCGACTGCACCACGACGCAGCCACCGATCCCGGCTGAATGTGGCACTGTCGGTGTGGCTTCAACACAATGGGCGCTGTCGGTGCTGCTTCAAGGCAATCAGCAGTGTGGTGGTGGACTGCTATCCCTTGGCCGCAACATGCACATGATCACGTTGACAGATGGTGCCGTTCCAATGGACCATGGAACAGTTCCATTCACACACATGTCTTCAAAGAC